>SKCR01014042.1:0-44438 GCA_019454045.1 Zanthoxylum bungeanum | reverse complement strand
TTTTTTAGACTCGGGCTTTTTTATTGACTAGACTCCGACCCAACCCATTACCACACTTACGTTTAGCTACATTTTTCAATCTCGAGACTTTAGCCCATGCCATTACACTGAAGCAAATCAAACATCATTGAACAAGAAAAAGAAACACAATAAATTATTTTCTTGGCAATGTGATGCGTTGGTGTGAATAGAGAATTTCCCAAGTAATTAATTTATAATCTACTGAGCAAAATCATAATCAATTTTAGTAATTTCTAGCAAGTTAAGAAAAAAATTACAATTTTACAGTCTTCTGTTACTTTGGCCAAAAATACTGAATATCAAAATTTTCCCAATTTGGACTTATTTTCTTCCGTTTTGAATATTTTTAATGCATGCCAAATTGGCAAATGAATATTTTTGAATCAGGAACAAATTTCACATTCTCTCATTCTCTTTGATTCTGTCCAAAAGTAACATGCATGACATCAATTTATATCAGCTTGGCAATATTTTGTTATTTAAAATCAGTTGATTTTATTGATACTTAAAACATTGATTTAGATTGAATCATAAGGAAAGTTTTTATTTTTAACCGTTTATCAACCATCGATACCCGTACTTAACTCATTCAATCAATAAGTATGAAAAAAAAAATATATCCGTATTTAGTTTTAACATACCGATTTCTCTTTTGCACTCTTTTCCTTTTACCATTAATTGTACGGAAATACCAATACTACTTGTATATAATTCGTCCAATCAAAAAATATAATATATATATATATATATATATATATATATATATATATATATATATATATATATATATAACCCTAACACATCGACCCTTGAAAAATCTATATCGGGATTTTTGTCATCCCACCTCAATTTCTAGTTAGACAATCGAACTGCAACCGACTGTTGACCAACAGGACCGCAAACCACAATCGAATTGGATGGTTCCGATTCGATTGCGGTTGGTGTATTTTCCAACCGACGATTGAACCAAATTTATAATTCAAGTGTAACAGATCTGATTCAACTTTACCGTACGATGCGGTATTGGAAATCGTAATCGAACCGTGTGTAAGCCTATCTCTAGGTAAAGTCTTTAAGCAATTACACAATTTGATTCTCCAAATCTTTCTAAAAACATAAATAACACGTATTTTGCATCTTTTACCAACAATTAATAATTATGGGTGGCAAAACGAATCAACAAATCGAATTTATATCGAATCTTAAACGAATCGAATCAAAATGTGATGCATTCGTATTCGACTTGTTTATTAAACGAATCCTAATATCATGATTAATATTCGATTCGTTTATAAACGAATCGAATACGAATATTCGTATAGTCATGATATTATTTAATAACATAATTTACCATAATTTATTTATATTAATTTTTCATAAACATATACATATGAAATATGTAATTAATATTTTTACTAAAAATACATCACCAAATATCGACAATATTATTTTTTCTATGGCAATTAGTCATAATTTCTCGAATCTTAATTGGAAAATAATAATAACTAGTAAAAGAAAATAATAAAACGAATCTTAAACGAATAAACGAATCAATGAGCTTAAATTCGTATTTGATTCATTTAATAAACGATCGAATCGAGTTGACCCATTTATTAAACGAATCCATTTTTTCAAATTCGTATTCGCATTAAAGTGAATCGAATCGAACGAATAAACGAATCTTAACTCAAATTACCACCCCTATTAATAATGTGGACCCTTTGATTTATTTTTATATAATCCTTACAAGATCTTGACCACAAGTTGATGCGGGTCAAAACCATGGTTCACCGGCACCACACCCACAGAAAACACGTGGCACAATTCTACAGCAAGGAATGAAGTGTACACAGACTGTACTGAATCCCAAAATCAGCAAATCAAAACTCACACAGCAGATCACATTAAGAGGCGAAAGCAACGTTTCCCGTCGTCCCATGCCTTCTCTATCGGCTGTTTCACGCATTATAATAAGACGAAACATCAACCGTCGGATCTAACAATTGCTTTTAACCAAAATTAAAGAAAAAAAAAAGTAACATTTAAAAAGCTGGCTGGCTTTTGTGAGTAGAAAGCATCCAATACTCTTAACCGACAATCACTCACATCAAAAATTTGAGATTCCAATAATACCCCTTTTACCTACAGCTCTTCTTGTCAGAAAAGGAACAATGCTGACATAATTGTACCTTGTGCTTTGAGTACATCTACCGCAATCTCTGGAAACTTAACCCTGGCCCTGTGATTTTTTTTTTTTTTTTTTTTTTACACTTTACACATCCCCTCCTCTTGATTAATAACTAAATAAGTCACAGAGTACAAAGTATTTTTTAAATCTTATTAGATATTTTCTTTATTTTTTATTTTTTATTTAAAAGGAAAAAGGATTAACATATACTCCCTCTGTCCATTTTAGATAGGTCGCTGGTCTTTTTCCTAATAAAATAAGAGAACATGATTGATATGGTAAGAAAATTAATATTTTCCTGATATACCCCTCATTAACACAACACAATCTCTTAAATTCAATAAAGTTGTTTATTAAATAAGGATATATAAGAAAATGTCTTCTAAACAAGGAAATTGGACTATAATTTGAGATTTCCAAAATTAAAAAGGTGGCATATCAAAAAAAGACTGAGAGACTACTAATTACATGAGCATATTACTGTTTCAATCATAATATAAGTCTATCCAAATAACTGATGAACGGTTAATTGGTTAAAATTTTATAGCTTATTATTCATGCCCAATTGTGCCCAATAGTGAGTGACAAAACGTAAAAAATATTTGATTTTATATTAATATTTGATAATTATTAATTAGAATAATTTCCTGTTTTTTTTGGGCTAAAAACTAAAAAGAAACTTATCTAATATGTTCTCAAAGGGATATTGTTTGGTAGTAAATAATTTAAGATTTGATTATCAGATCCTGAATTCGAATTTAGAGTGTGTATTTTTTGTAACAACATAAAATAATATGAGATTTTACATACTTAACTTAATTTTAGGTCCGGTAACTTGAAAGCCGGATTTTCAATGTTAAAATTAAAAATAAAAAAAAAAAAAAAAAAAAAAAAAACAGCTTATTCTAATGTGAATGCTATAGAATTACAGTTAATTAATTAGAGACATGACAGTTGACATTTAACCTGTTTCTTTCGAAGGGTCTTTTGGTAATTGCCTACAAGGTGAAGCACCCATTTCAAATGAGCTGGTACAGTGTCTTTTTCTTTAGGTGAAACCATAGAAATTCTTATTCTATTCCACTCTCCACATTTTTCAAATTTCTTTTTGCATCTGCAACACTGACATTGATTTTTGTATATTTAGAGACACACATTCACAACCCAAAGCTGCATGCAAAACAGAAAGAAAAGTAAAAAACAAAATTAGATCTTGTAGTTAAGCTTCAGCATTGAAGTTGCAAGAAGAGCCATGGCATCAAAGCTTCTGATTGTCACCGTGTTTATATTTGATCTCATTGCTTTCGGTTTGGCTGTTGCAGCTGAACAGAGGAGAAGCACTGTAAGCTTTCTTTAATCCTTTTTATTTTTGTTTCATTTGTATAAGTGCATCATCGTACCATGTAAGCTCATTTGCTATCTGGGCTTGTTGAGTTCTGTGATTTTGTTTGTGAGTCTACAGAAATTTCAATTCTAGGACTGCTTATATTTCTCTAATTTGTTAATGTCGGGAAAATTATACTGTATCTGTTACAATTGAGATGAAATTGTCAGATCTATTGAGACAGATGATATGGTAAAGCTAAATTGCAATGAAAATGTCAGATCTCGTTTTCTTTATTGCTTTCTTTTACACATCTTGCTGTCAAGAGGGTTTTTTTTTTTTTTTGGTGAACAATGCAATTAGCTGCCTAACTGATTACAAATGAAGTAGCTAATTAACCATATGATCTTTTTTTGGGGCAGGCAACAATTCAAAATGATAATGATAAGAACTATAACTACTGTGTCTATGACTCTGATATTTCCACCGGCATGGGTGTCGGTGCATTCTTGTTCCTATTGGCCAGCCAAGTCCTCATAATGGTGGCAAGCAGATGCTTCTGCTGCGGAAAACCTTTAAGCTCTGGGGGTTCAAGGGCTTGGGCTGTTATCCTTTTCATCGTCTGCTGGTATGTGAGAATTAGTCCTAAGTAGACTTCTCGGGGGTACTCTATTTGATAGATTTGATCAAATTGTTTAATATTGATTCTTGAAATGATTTTTCACAGGGTGTTTTTCCTTATTGCTGAGATATGCTTGTTGGCGGGTTCTGTGAGAAATGCTTATCACACCAAGTACAGGACAATTTGGGGTGAAAATCCTCCCTCTTGCCAAACTGTGAGAAAAGGAGTTTTCGCAGCAGGAGCAGCTTTTGTTTTCTTCACTACCATTGTGTCCGAGTTCTACTACATTTGCTATTCCAGGGCCAGGGAGAGCTTCTAGACATATGGTGGAGAAACTGGTGTCGGTATGGGAACTTACAAATAAGCTGTTTTAGGGTGTGATCTAGAAGTGATAACTGAACTAAAAGCATCGATTTGCTTTATCAGTTGCCTATTTTTTAGCCTGCAGTTCATGTTTAAGTGTTCAGTGTAATTTGTTGTATTCTACATTGTGTTCATGATTTTTTTTCTTTGTTTTTTTTTTTGGGTTCCTTTTGATCTTTATTCATGCTACTGGGAAATTTTTGGGTGTTACAAGGTATAAATAATAGAAGAATGTTTGTGTATTGGTCCTATACTACATGTAATATTAGTTCTTGATGAATGTATTGAACAAGTTATATGTTCTTATGTGGAATTGCCAAGAATCTATCTTGCTCAATAGATTTTTCTCTAATTTGTGTTTGCAATTCAATTTCATTAGATTTATCTGAATTTGTTTCCTGTATCAAACCCCGAGTTTCTGTTTTCCTTTTAACATTGATCTGAATAGGTGCCGGCAGCCTGACCAAAGGCTGGCGCCTGCTTCCAAAAAATTAATGGCAAACGACCCCAAGTTTTTTTTTTTTTTTTTTTTTTTAAAATTGTAATATTATTTTATGGCTAGGGGTCTTGCGTCCGAGGATACCAGGGCCAGCGTTGTGAATAACCTATTTTAGGGACTTATGCCAAATTATTGACCATTAAGCCCGTTGTAGCATCTTGTGATTAATTACTCCAGTACTGTTTAGTGCTCATAAGAATGAATGAATTTTGAAGAAAATAAAAAAAACCAAAGAGAAAGGGGTGAGATTGAAGGATTGATTGCTGTTGAATCACTCAAATGAAGTGAACTTTGCACCTGAACATGCTGATAGTTTCCATTTGAATCTTGCTGAGGAAGTGCCATCATACCTTTATTATCTTGCTTGATTTGTGGCTATAATAATGACACCAAATCCTGTATCCCAACTTTTTTCCATAGTCGCCAGCAATAATCATGTTAACACCATTCTAATTAAAATCCATATTCTTTGTTTGTCAAGCTTGTTTGAAACTCATGATGTTTATTAAAAATGTCTACTACTTAGGCCAAAACACGTTATGAGTTTCCACCAATGGGGATCGTAACCCAAATAACTCGTGTCCATCAATAGTGGCATGAGTTCGAGACCTCGGAGTAAGACACAATTATCTTCCTTTCTCTCATTCAATATAAGACTAAAAATAAATTTCTTTATGAGATTTGTGGAATCAGATTGTCGAGCTTAGTTTGGATCAAGTGGAAAGAAGATGACTTATGATTTTATTGATGCTGTTGTTCTAGATCAATTAGACCCAGTATTTTCAATACGCCTTCACAGTTGATTGGCATGGATTCGAGATTCCACAATAGGTAGGGACTCAATTATATTTTTCTTGAAATCACCTACCAACGCACACAAACACACAATTTCTATAGGCAGAAGAGGGGGTGAATTGGGTAATGGCCAAAATATGCTGAATTAAAAATCTTTTCGATTTTACGCTATTAATCTAGTAGTTTTACCAATTATGTTTAGCGTTTAATTTCTACAATTAATACACCCAATAATTTATTTCTCAATGACAAGCTATACTAAATAATATGAAAAATATAATATAAAGTTTGCAATAAATTAAAGAGATATGGTTAGAGGAATTGACATCGGATTTATAGTGGTTCAACCAACAATGTCTAGTCCACTCCTCAAGCCGCGCTTGAAGCTTTTCACTAGTAAAGTTGAATCCACAACTAACACAGAAGAGTTCCGTGGCTCACTTCAAAGCCAGAGTTTTATTCATAAGTTCATTTCAAATCTTTACATCAAGAGTTTTATCACCTAGACTCACTCTTTAAACCTTTACAATAAGTTTTGTTTTTATGCTCACTCACAAACCTTTAAAATAATCACGTTTTTAGTATACTCACTCAACAAGAGATTTCTCAACCAAGTATTTGAGATATGAATATTTTACAATACAACTTGGACACTCACAAAAGATAAGAAGATTAAAGATGTGAGTTTCTAACCCAAATATCGTAAGCTCACTAAATGATAATGAATGTGTAGTGTGTGAGCTGTCTTAGAGAAAGTTGTATAAGGGTGTAAGAAGTTGGCAAAAATGAAATTGAGGCTCAATATATAGTGAAGGTGAAAACTGCTTCAACTCTTTGTCTGAGACCGATATGCCGGTCTACAGGGGCCGGTGTTTCGGTCCTACAAATTCAAACGGCTATATGACCGTTGAAGATTAAAGCGCACATACTGCATTACTGATCGGTATGGAGGCCGGTATGCCGGTTAGCTTACCTATATGTGTACCGATATGATCTGTCCTGGTTCCAGTAGTTGTGCAAACTCCACACTGACCGATATGAGAGATCTGTATGGAGTAGACCGATTCCAGAGAGCATGCAAAATTTACCCAAGGCAGAGCAGGGTCATCGGTATGTCGGTGTTAAAGACCGGTATGCCGGTCTTAGTGCAGAAAACACATGATTTAAAGATTAAAGCCATTTTGCCAATGATCATAATGCATCTATATGAATGTGCATGAGTCATATGAGCTTAGAGTACTTGAATTATACTCACTTACAATGAGAACCTCAAGCTATAGACTACATAAAATATTCTCCATTAAGCGCTTGAGTCTTCACATTCATTTGTTCTTCATAACCAGTTGTTTCGACATCTTTTTATAATGCTCACTAATATTCGTCGAAATTTTCCGCATTTCATCATCAAAATCCATTATTGAGTGCTATGATGCTAACACTTCTATCTCATTCAATACAGATTAAAAATAGATTTCTTTCTAAATATTTGTGAAGCTAATTGTCGAGCTTAGTTTGGAATAAGAGGAAAGGAGACGACTTATGATGATGTTGTTGCGGCTGATCTAGATCAACTGGACCAGTTTTTCAACAGGCTTTAAAAGATTAAAATGAGCAGCCTGTCTCTAACCCAAATCATATTTAAATAACTTTTTGCATGGGCTTGGATTGTAAGTGGACAAGTATCAAACAAAAGAACCAAAAGTTAAGTCAATCACAGCATCATATGAAAACTAACAGAAGACCATGTGTTTCATGTCAAATAGCATTTAAATTTTACTTTCTTTCTTTTTTTTTTTTTTGAAAGGAATTTTACTTCTTTACTTTGCTTGTACTTCTTCACATTTCACATGTATTTTTCAGATTCCATGAAATGATTATGGATCTAAAACTAAGATCCAACACTTGATGATCTCTAGCATGAATAATAACAAATAGTGAGACCCTACATTGTTGAAAAATTGTCTCAAATATCTTCTAATAATAAGATAATAAACTAATTTTGAAGGTACAATTTGTACTTTGGTGTGACAGTTTAAAACTTTTTAAAATAAGATAATCATGGCGTCTATATTTTATAAAATCCAACCGTCTGGTAAAAAATTTAAAAAAAAAAACTCAACGAAACTATATTATTTTATCTTTTAGTATAATGAAGTTTATATATTTTTTTATATATATATTTTAGAGGATTGACTTAAAACATGTAAACATATTAGGGAGTGCCTAAGCTTTAAGATATTGAGAAGGAAAAAAAATTGAGAAGAGTTGTACTAAAAATGTAAAAAGGAGCAAACTGTGAATTATATTTTGGTCCATTGTTTGCTTCCCTTGTAATATATTTAGGACATAACTGAGATATAGCTATATAGTACAGTGCACATGCAAGCTAGCTAAAGCCTAAATGGGATTTTTAGGAGAAATTTGGTTGAAATGTCACCTCAGCTAAATTCAACCACATGCTCTCTCAGTCTCAAGCTTTTCCACAGTCATGGCCTGTCTTTTATGAATTCTCATTCCCACTGCAGCTATATCTATATCTATATCTATATCTATATCTCTATGATCATGCTTTGTTTGTTATTCCTGTAACAATATATTAATTTTTTTTTTTAGCCCCATTAGTCATTACAATGTTACAATGTTACAAAAGGGTTGCTAATTAGTGCTAAATGTCATTCAAATCTGCCAACAGACATTCTTAACTTTGATTCAATCACCCTAATTTGTATCTGCAAGTAAGCCTATGATTATTACATTACATAATGGCATGATTTTGCCAAATGATCTGTCATTAGATCATTGAGCTATACTAATTAGATTAAGGACCACTAGCTTCATTCAATTCTGTATTTTCCAGCAATATATTATTGATCTCCATTGTCAGATTATGATTATTTTGTTACTTTTTTTTCTTTTTAGCTAAATGCATATATATATTATATATATATATATATATATATATAATATATATAATATATATATGTGTGTGTTATATCACTGTTACCGCTTGAAATTTCTTCGTCCCCAATGGTGTGGTTTGGTGGTATAAGGTTCATGATCTCATCTTGAGATTATGAGTTCGAATCCAGAGAGTGTGTTTCTTGTAAGAGTCTGAGACAATCGGAGATTTCACCTACTCCGCTTAAATTCAGAATGAATGGTTTAACGACGGGATTTCCAACAATTCCAAAAAAGGAAAAAAAAAAAAAAAAAAAAAAAAAAAAAAACTTGAAATTTCTTCTTTTTGTCTCTGTTTTATTAACTTGGGGAATCATCTTGCAGGCTTAAACAGGCTGTTGGGAATCAAGCCACGTGGTGTGTCTGTATTTAATTTAATAAATTTCATTCATTGAGGTTTCTTCTTTATACAAATCTATACTTGCTTGAATCGAAATGGTGCAAAATGGGAACCAAATCTAGCTAACACAAAGCATGCTTGAGTAATTGACATTACGTTTTTTTTTTTTTTTTATTTGGGATGAATATCATGAAATTATTGAAATCAATATTTGAATAAAATTGTTTAATTGAAGTATTGGGAGATTTGTGTATCTATCATTTTTTTTTTCCTGACGTGACATTTACATTTAGTATCTATAGCCTACATTTAAGACCAATTTTACATGGCACCATATGAAATTTGAACAAAGCATTTTAGCTTGCTTGAGGTTGAACAGATGAAATTATTTCTGCTTCATGTCAATTACATGTTACATGTTAATAATGTTTAGCAATTTTTAATCATGTATTATTGCCTTTGGTTTAGTGGCATATTCATTCATCGAGTTTTTTTTTTAACTCATGTTCATGGTTTGCTGTAATTAGAATTCTGGCACCAATTAGGCCAATATTAAATTAGATTTTTTTATTGTAATATTGGCAGAGTTGTATTATAATATTAAAAAAAAATATTCAATAAAATTTAAATGTTATTTTCTTATAAAAATAAAAGATGTGATGAAAAATCTAATTAAGAATAGGATTTGTATATTTTAAATAAAAGAAAAATCTTATGTGGCATTTAAAAAAAAATATATTATAAAGAAAAAGAAACTTGAAGTAATGCTTTCCAGTGCATTAGGTGTGTGCTTATCAAGGTAAATTCACCTACAAATGTTTGAAGAAAAATCTTATGTGGCATTTAAAATTTGAACCCAATTTAAGACACCACCCAATACCTAGAATGCAATAATGGTCATTTAGTCAATTCCTATTAATTGATTTTATGTTTTTTATTGGGTTTGATTCAAAGTAATTGAAGCCATTGATGCTTTGCTTCTTTCTTTCACAAATCTAGTATTTCACAATTTATCAAGTGAATGTGCATGCATGCATGCAACTAGCATGGGCATCAAAATATGCTTTAAAAAAATAATAATAATAAATGAAATAGAAGACCAAGTGATTTCTCATAAACCAAGGGGGGATGTAAGGCCAATACGAGCCTAGTTTATTCCCTTGCAAGGAGAACATGAATAGGAGAAAATGAAGAATATAATTTAATTATAAATAATGCTAATGATTATATCATCAATGATGAAGATACCATTCATTTTTTTAAGATAAATGAAAAAAAAATTCATTAGTTGATGTTGTTAATGAGGTTCCAATGAAAATATCTTCATTTTAATAAAATTGATGATGAACGAAAAAATAGAAAAATAATGTGAGAGAATAAATGTCATTAAACAAATTTAACATGCATTAATTAATTACCATAATAAAAATCAGAACTTAAACCATGAAACTCAGAAAAACTTGGAGAAGTAGAAGATGATAAAACCATAATTCAAGTCGAGTTGCCTATGTCCTTAAGAACTTATTAACCCCGCCTCGATGCTCAACGAATGTCTTGTGGCTAACGTTCTCCCAGGATTACTTGGATGCTTCTTGTAGAAGTGACACTTCTTTTACAAGAATTTGAACAAGGAAAAGTGGAGGAAACTCTCTCTAAACTTGACTCTCTAATAAATGATGGAACATATGATTTTCTGGATGGATAAATGAATCCAAAAATCTTTTCTTTATATAGGCATGAAATGGTGCCATTGAGGGCACCCTTTGGCTTAGGGTGTAACCCTCATAAGGGTTGTACCTTTTCCTAAGGCTTAAAAAGGTCTAGAGATGCATCATTTCAAGTTAGAGGACATGTCACTACATGTTTATGCATTTTCCATAAGGCACTACTTAAGAGATATGACTCTCATACACTCATACTATATATATTTAGAGAATTTACAACAATCCCTCATAATTCTCTAAATATTAATGCAGACACTTAAGAGAGTTTCCAAGAAATAAAACTGCATCGAAAAATGTATCTTTCACCATGAACCTTTCCTAATGAATGACAATCAGATTTACTTGGCAAATCAGTGACTCATAGTCTTGAACTGTTCTGTCATTGGTGTAAACCAAGACAATTACCAATACACAGCTTTACTTCGACCATTTCCCGTTCTATGTTTGTGTTCATTTCGGCCATGAACATTGGTCCTGGATTCATCAAGTACTCGAGGGAATTCAGCCTTTAAAAACTCACATGGAACCAGACTCACTTCTTACTTGAAATATGTGATCTACTAAAAAGAGGTAATATGTATTTACCCCATTAGGACTCTTCTCCTAATATAGTGATCATTAAAAGCCTTAATTTATCATAACCTTGACAGACAGCACTTTGCGTCATCACAGGAATAGGAAAGACTATAAAACTCTATAGTGCTTGTTTTGAATTGCACAAAGTTTCAATTGTCCCTTTTGAACCTAGATCTTGAGATCTCTAGTAAGCTAAGTTGGGTTTCCACAATGACAATTCTTAATTTATAGGCTTCAAGCTCATTCCCATCGATGACTTCTCAACTTGCTCTCTAGGTAAACCTTTACTAAGTTGATCTGCTAGGTTTTCCCTTGATTTGATATAATCTATCGAAATTATGCCACTTGAGAGCAGTTGTTGTATGGTATTATGTCTATGATGTATGTGTCGAGACTTACCATTATACATTCTATTTCGAGCTCTCCCATTAGCCGATTGACTATCAAAATATATGCTTATCGTTGGCACTGGTTTTGGCCAATTTGGAATATCCTCTAGGAAATTTCGAAGCCATTTTGCTTATTCCACTGTTTTGTCTAATGCTATGAACTTTGATTCCATAGTAGACCGGGCAATACATATTTGCCTCGAGGATTTCCATGACACGGCTGCATCATCCACTCGTAAATTTGGAATCCACTATATCAGATATCCAGTTAGCATCGTTGTATCCCTCTAGAACAGTAGTATATCTCATATAATGCAGACCATATTTTGAAGTTTCTCTCAGATACCTCAAACCTCTTACTATGGCTTTCCAGTGGTTATCTCACGGATTGCTCGTATATCTACTAAGCATGTTTACAGCTTGAGTGATATCAAGTCGTGTGCAATTTGTGAGATACATCAGACATTCGATGATTCTCAGATACTCTAATTGCGATACGCTTGAGCCAATATTCTTTGATAAATGAATAGTTAAGTCTACAAGAGTTCTAACCATATTTAGATCTCCTTTATTATATTTCTCAAGTATCTTCTGTTAGTGTCTCTAAGACATGCCAAGGATCCTAAACATTGATTCATGTGTGAATATTACAAGATAAATTGTGGAAAATCTCACATTGATCGGTTGAAGTTCAAAACTTTTGTTGGATGTAGAAGCTCCAAGCCCTCTTTTTGAGTTCCAAACTATTAGGTGAGTTTCCCTATCACATTTCTATGACTCCCAAAGTGCTAGCTTTGTCTAAAAATTGAAACAAAATTTTGCCTTCCAAAGGAGGAGAGAATCGGCCATGGAGGGATAGAAGAGAGAGAGATTTGTGAATTAGTATACTTTCTAAAAGTGTTTTATTGGTTTTGTGTTGTCGAGTGTTTAAATAATTCAAAACTATTTGCCAACTACCACCATCACAATTTTGACAAGTGATGTGAGTTGTGGGTTCCACCCAATTTTGAATTCCAAATTCAAGTTGGCTTACACAACACACTTTGGGCTCGGTTCGTTTAATCCGACTAAATGAATTTTTCGTCGCTACGTAATTATTCAAATTTAATTAAATAATAATGCCTAGGAAAATTATTACGAAAGTCGCTTACGAATTAATTCCAAATTAATTCGTTCGCTTGAATTAAAATCCAATTTTAATTCTGTATTGAAATCCAATTTCAATTAATATATCCGATATATTATTTTAGCCCAATTAAATAAATTAAATAGTAAAATCCAATTTAACTATTAAATTTACTTTGCCGATTAATTCTAAATTAATCGCGTTCTATCTTCTAGATGAATTAATCGAGATTAATTCTTACAGCAATTAATCCCAGATTAATTTTCTATTTCATAATTAATCCCAAATTAATTCTTGCCGTAATTAATCCCATTTTAATTTTCTCTCTCATAATTAATCTCAGATTAATGTTGTTCGAGTCAAATGTCATCGGTGAATCTTTGGGAAGCGACCCAATAAATCCCTGGATATGTTGGCAGTAAATACGGTTGTCAGACTATCCGACACGTGCGTACCCCGTACCACGTTCTCATCGATTTACAAGACATGGTTGGCTTCTAGCAAAGCACCGTGCCTACCCAATTCTCCAGAAATATTCAACGAATAATATAATCTGTATCATGCGTAGTATACAAAGTATTGCGTAATACGATCCAGTATCGGATGTCACATGCTAGGCCTAGGGCTGGAATTGTGTCTGTCCCGTACGAAGCATATATCGGATCACTAGCAGCTAGTCTCTGTAATCGGATAATCATGACCTGGTCATATTATCCTGATTGCTTCAGCATTTAAGAGTGTTATCCTGCGTGATCATCATCTCCATATGACTGAAGTGATACTTCCATCTTGACATCACAACCAATACACTACGATCTCAGTAAACCTAGAAGAGGCGTACACAGAACCTGTTAAAGCTTCGGACGATCAAAACCAAAGCGTACTGATTGTCGCAAGTATTAGCGATGCAAGTCTCAGGTTAAGACCACATACACCTACCCTGATTCGGATTCCCATAGACACATAGTCATACTACCAATGGGACTCCGAGAGGTCTATCCAGAGCGAAGCTGTTCCCGGTCCAACTGCTAACAGAACCTCATATCACACTTGCATAAGTATCCAATACTTAAATATATGAGAACTATGTCGTTAAGCTTCCATAATGCGCACAAGTGTAATACTAGCCTATTCCGCATTATCGATGTCCAGTCTCGATAATACTACGACTATGGATATTTAATGATTAAACCTTTCGTGGATTAATATTGTCTCATATCTTATTAATCTGGTACTAATCATATGGACTTTTATCATTTATATATCCAAGTAATCCAATTACAAAATGATAAAAAAGCAATTTCCTTTGTCACATAGTTAATTTGTACAAAAACACCATGTCTTTTACAAATAGTGATGCTATTGGTCATAATTGTCCAACAATCTCCCACTTGGCCTATAGCCAATCACTCAAGTTTCCAACACATGAACTATGTACGAGTCACTCAAAATTTTGCTGAGATATAGCTTTCGTCAGCGGATATGCAAGGTTATCATCTGAAACGATCTTTTCAATCTTCACATCGCCACGATGTGTGATCTCACGAATCAGATGAAACCGTCGAAGTACATACTTGGATCATTGATGAGACCGTGGTTCCTTAGCCTGTGCTATAGCCCAGCTCAGCTGCTAACAGAACTACTCATAATCCAATTAGGAATTTATAGATCAAAAATGCTTCGTTTGCTGCCTCGGCTGCATCATTATATTCCACTTTTGTTGTTGAATCGGCAATAGTATCTTGCTTGGAAGATTTCCAGCTCATTGTATCATTGTTCAAACAAAATATGTACCCTGATTGCGACTTACAGTCGTCTTTATCGGTTTGGAAACTTTCATCGGTGAACCCAGTCACCTCAACTTCTCATTCTCCATATACTAATAAAGCATTCTTAGTTCATCTAAGATACTTAAGGATGTTCTTAACATCAATCCAGTGACCATCACCTGGATCGGCCTGATAGTGAGTGCAGATGCTCAAAGCATATGAGACACCAGGTCACGTACATGTTTGTCAATGTACGACTTCTCGGAGAGTGCCAATAAATTTTAGATCTATCCCAGTAGATCCTTATTCCTAGAATAAAGGTTGTCTCTCCAAAGAATTTCATGGAGAATTTTAATGAAAACCAAGTTTTTACCAATTTTAGTATGAGAATGTCATTGCTAAGAAGCAATACATCATCAACGTATAGGACAATCAATGTCAGTGCGCTCCCACTAATCTTCTTATATACACAAGAATTATCATCGTTTTGAATGAAACCATATACCATTATGATCTCATCGAAACGTTGGTTCCAAGAACGCAATGCTTGCTTCAATCCATAAATGGATCGATTTAACTTGCAAACCTATTTGCATGTTTTGGCACGACAAAATCGTCAGGCTGTTGTATATAAACATCCTCTAAAAGGTTTCCGTTAAGGAAATTGGTTTTGACGTCCATCTGCCATATTTCATAATCGAAATATGTAGCAATAGCAAGCACTATCCGAATGGATTTAATCATGGCAACGGGTAAAAGGTTTCGTCGTAATCAACATCATGTTGATGACGATACCCTTTCGCTACAAGCCTAGCTTTGTACGTTTGTTTGTTGCCATCCATGTCTGTCTTCACCATGAAGACTCATTTTCTACCAATAGGCACAATGCCTTCTAGTACATCAACCAGTGTCAAAACTTGGTTGTATACATGGAATCCATTTCAGACTTCATGGCACATTGCCATAAAGCGGAGTTGATACCTTGTATCACTACCTCATACGTAGCTGGTTTATTATCCTCAATAAGATTAATGTCTACATTAGGTGAAATCAGAAACCCATACCTCTTAGGTTATTTTCTGAATCTCTCTAACCTACGCGGTTCTTGTGTATTAGAGGATTGTGGAACAGTCTCATCTCTGATGAACTGTTCGTATTCCGTGAGGGGATCGGTGCCAGGAACAGTATCACTCCGATTTTCATCGAGTTCTACTTTGCTCCCACTTACCACTGCATTTAGGAATTCCTCTAAGGAAAACCGCATGGAGAGCAACAAATATTTTTGTTCTCTTATGGGTTGTGGAAATAATATCCTTTGGTTTCCCTAGGATAACCAATTACAAATAGGCACTTATCCGATTTGGGTTCTAGTTTGGCACCATCCAAACGTTTAATATATGCCCAGCATACCCAAATCTTCAGGAATGAGAAACCCGGTTTCTTTCATGTCCATATTTCATATGGAGTCTGTCCAACAGACTTTGACAGAACCTTATTCAAAATAAATATTGCACTGTTCAATGCGTATCCCATAAAGGAAATTGGTAGCTTAGTGCGACTCATCATTAACCTTACCATATCCAACAAAGTTTGATTTCTCCGTTCGGACACGCCGTTCAATTGAGGTGTTCCGGGAGGAGTCCACTGTGAAAGAATACCATACTCTTTCAAGTAATCGATAAACTCATTGCTCAAGTATTTTTCACCACGGTCCAACTGTGATGTTTTAATACTTTTGACAGTCTGTTTTTCTACTTCGTGTCGAAACTCTTTGAATTTCTCAAAAGTTTCCGACTTGTGTTTCATAAGATACACATAACCATAACGCGATGCCTCATCCGTAATGGTTACGAAGTATTCATATCCACCTCTAGCCTGGCTAGACATGGGCCCACATACGTCACTATTAACGAGGGCTAACAGTTCGGTGGCACGTACACCTTTACCACTAAAAGGTGTTTTAGGCATTTTGCATAATGAACAAGATTCGTAGACATCATATGAATTAGGATCAAATCTGTCCAAGTATCCACTCTTCGAAAGTGTGGATATACGAGTCTTATCAATGTGTCTCAGACGACAATGCCACAGATAAGTTTCATTTTTTTTACTCAATTTAATCCTTTTGTTTGTCATATTATATGTTTAAGATTCATTTATATTCAAAATATAAAGACCATCATTAACATCTGCTGTACATATCAAAATAACATCTTTATATACAAAACATCCAGTGTTCCGGAATACAAAGGTATACTCGCATCGGGTTAAACTAGATACAGAGATGATGTTTCTAGTCAAACTAGGTACATAATAACAGTCACCTAATGTAATTACATGCCCCAAGGGCAGATATAAAACACAGGTCACAATGGCTAAAACAGCGACTCTCGTTCTGTTTTTGACTCGTAGGTCGATCTCGCCTAAAGCCAGTCTCTTGCTGATCAGCATATCCTGCACATCAGTACATATGTAAGTACCACATCCAGAATCAAAAATCAAATAATTAAAACAATAGTGGACATGTTTATAACAAACATACCTGAAGCCGGAGCCTTGCCCGTCATCACTTCCTTCAACTCCGCCTTGTACGCACGGCAGTCACGCTTCCAGTGACCCCGTTTGCCACAATGTAGGCAGACGCTTGGGATATATCCTTAGTCTTCCCAAAAGAATTTGATGATTTGGCCCTGCCATTTTTCTTCCTTTTCTTCACAACCCCAGAAGCCTTCGGCCAAGCCTTGGCCTTTTGGGATGTCGAAGTAAGGTGCGCCTCACGCTTCTTGCCCTTCAGAAGCTCTGGCTCTGCTTCTTTCAGCATCGCCATCAACTCTCCAAGAGTCTTTTCTTGGTTCATCATGTTATAGTTCATGACGAACCCGCCCCAACAATCGGGCAGAGACTGTAAGATCAAATCTATGGAAGTCTCGGCCTCGAAGGTTATGCCCAGCTGACCTAGCTGTTCGATGTCAGCAATCATCTACGATACATAGTGCTCGACAGATGTACCCTCTGACATACGCGAGCGAAAGAGCTTCTTTTGCAATTTGTACTTATGAGATCTAAGGTTAGATCTGTGAAGATCCTTCAATTTCAACATCATACTATAAGGATCCAATCCTTTGTTCTGACGACGAAACTGAGGAGTCATTGCGGCAAGCATGACAGATTGAGCACTAAAGTTATCATCACGATGAGTCTTCCAAAGTTCATGCTCTACTATTTGCTCAACTTCGGGCTCAGGCCCGAAAGGTTTCTCTATGACATAGAGTAACTTCTCGGCTCCCAGGACTATCTTGAGATTCATCTCCCAATCTGGAAAATTGGAGTCGTTAAAGACATTATTGCCATGACGATATCCCTAACGCTAATCCTTCCAGCCATCTCGATTACAATAGTCTAACTATTCAATCAATGATATCGGGTACACTCAAAATATAATGGTTACTATAGTCCAACTATATAACCAACTACAAATGGAGTAGTGTGAAAATAGTCCAACTGTTCAATGAAAGCAATAAAAGATATTAGTCAAACTAATATATATTTATAACGACGATAAATAAAAATAAAAGAGCGCATGTAAGCAAGTATTAAACGAAATTGAAAATTTAATACTGGCCTCCCACCAATTTTCGGCGAGCCTCTAACCCTATGTGGAGTACTCGGGAAACCCAGTTTCCTAGTGGGCTAGGATCCCGTTAAATAACACACAACCTTGACTTTGGCCAACAAGTTGTATGAAACTTAACTTGGTAGATCTCTAAGATTAATTGGATCTCATCCAATTCCTAGATCCGATAGGTGGACCTCCAAGTCCAAAACATATATCAAATATAGCATCCTAACCTTTTCCTCTGAATCAACTAAGCATTGGCTTTGGCTAAACAAGCTTAATGATTCCAGTTAAGCGTGACCCATTGACAGTGGGAAAGCTTCGTAATCCACGTCGATGTACATAAATGACCTTGACTTTGGCCAACAAGTCACAACTGCCCAAGACATGCGATATATAACAAATCTTTCATGGTTCAAACACATCCGCGATGGACAGTGATCTTGACTTTAGCCAACAAATCAAAGTCAATCTTGGATCTTGAGAGAGAACCACTCAATGGAAGGAAAAACGCTTAATATTAAAGTGAGGGTTTTTTTCGCGTAAATTGGCAACCAATTTATTATATTTGATTAGGTCTCATCATACACCCTTAAACATGTATTCTAAAAGCATAATAAGGCGCGATAAAATAATAATGATATGTGGATGAATATATAACAATTTATTCCTAGAATAAATCTCTCAATTTCCTCTCTCCCGCTAGCACTTTACATACTTCTACCCAATTACATAATACATTGGAGAAACCTCATTTGCATTGAGGGGAATTGGTGAGAAGAGAAATACAAAGAGATAATGAGGTAAAAGGCTGGACACGCAGGTCCAATTTAATAAATAAGTACCATACTTACAATAATTTCCAAAATTACCCACTCCCATCTAATATCCATCTGATATACATTATTCATATAAATACATCCAAGTATTCACACAAAGCATGTTGTCAATCAATCTAATCCAATTAATTAATCTTTAATTAATGACCATCCAATGTTCATACAACGATTTGATTTGCGCGAGTCCAACTCGTTTAAGAATAAATACTCAAAGTAAGTATTCTTGAATTATATCGAACTACAATTTTAAATCTAATTTTAAATTGTATCCAATACCAATTCATGTTTAATTCCAAATTAAACAATTACACTTATTTTAGTGCCTTTTAGACTTGGATTACAAATCCAATCTAAATGGGTCTCAAAGGCCCAATTAGCATCCAATACAATTTAATTAAAGTCCAATGTGATTTCAATTAATTCTTTAGGCATTGGCTTTTGCCATTATGGATCAAACCCAAAATACCAAGGCCCAATTAGAAATCACCCTATGACAAAAATCAATTTAGGCCCAATTAAATTATAAAAGGCCCAAAAGTCATATTTGGACTTTATGGAAATGGTTTTAGGCCCAATTGGATCCAACCTAATTGTCCAAAACCAAACTTGGCCCAACCAAGCCCATTAGCCCAAATATAACAAATTAGCCCAATCCAATTTTAAAGACTAATTTATATTAACATAATATTCCAAATATCACATTAATTTTAATTAAAGTGTAATTAACATAATTAATCAATTAATCTAATGTTTCCAAAACACTAATTAATCCAATTAATCATACTCAATTTCAAATTCATGTCCAACAGAAAATTGAAGCAAAATCAATTCATCCAACAACATGCTTAACTCACGGCAATAGCAAGAAATAACACTCAATTTGATTTCAATCCAATTAAATTAACATACAAGATTTATTTCATCCTTTAAACATATCCAATTGTCTAATTTTCAAAAATCACCATGAGCTTTCTAGGGCTAGTGTTCGGCCATGATATAGATTTTGGGGAAATTTTTTATCCAATCAATTTCTCAAATCTAATGATGCACAAATCCAATTCATCATCATCAAATCACAACCAAACAACCAATTTCGAATTTTCACACTCCAATCATAAAATCCCAAAATTAAAGTTTACAACCCTAGAATTTAAAATCAAGTTTAGGTGGCTCTGATACCATTGTTAGTGTCTCTAAGACATGCCAATGATCCTAAACATTGATTCATGTCTGAATATTACAAGATAAGTTGCGGAAAAACTCACATTGATTGGTTGAAGTTCAAAACTTTTGTTGGATGTAGAAGCTACAAGCCCTCTTTTTGAGTTCCAAACTCTTGGGTGAGTTTTCCTATCACCTTTCTATGACTCCCAAAGTGCTAGCTTTGTCCAAAAATTGAAACAAAATTTTGCCTTCCAAAGGATGAGAGAATCGGCCATAGAGGGAGAGAAGAGAGAGAGATGGGTGAATAGTATACTTTCTAAAAGTGTTTTCTTGGTTTTATGTTGTTGAGTGTTTAAATAATTCAAACACTATTGCCAACTACCACCGTCACAATTTTGACAAGTGATGTGAGTTGTGGGTCCCACCCAATTTTGAATTCCAAATTCAAGTTGACTTACACAACACACTTTGGGCTCGGTTCGTTTAATCCGACTAAACGAATTTTTCGTCGCTACGTAATTAAATCCAATTTAATTAAATAATAATGCCTAGCAAAATTATTACGAAAGTCGCTTACGAATTAATTCCAAATTAATTCGTTCGCTTGAATTAAAATTCAATTTTAATTCTGTATTGAAATCCAATTTCAATTAATATATCTGATATATTATTTTAGCCCAATTAAATAAATTAAATAGTAAAATCCAATTTAACTATTAAATTTACTTTGCCGATTAATTCTAAATTAATCGCGTATTTAGAATAAATTTATGTTTTTGTAAAAATATTTGATATTTTGAAAAACTTGATTTTATTCTATAACATGTGTTGATGTTGGTTTTGATGTTAAAATTAATTTTGGGTGTTTTGAAAGTGTTTAGGGAATGTTAGAAATAATTAGGGTTAAAAATCCTAATTTATTCAGCTCTATGTTTCCAGAGAGTTGAAGGCAAAGCTGAAGCAATTGTGAAATTAAAAAAAAAATAATAATTTGCTTTGCACGCACAGTGCGGACGTGTACTGTAGCACGCAAGTCATGTACGCATGCGCTAAATCTTTTTTTTCCCCGTTTTTGAGTTTCCGAACTCCGATTTAGCCACGATTTTTTTTTCTATACACTCATAATAGAATATAGTATTTCATTAAATTATTTAAAATTATACTCATGCATGATATCCATGGGTTAGATCCATTTCCACTATGTGGGGCACTGATCCGACCCTAGGGGCCCCACAACCGTCCTAATAATAAGGGGAACTTCCCTCAGCTCAAACGACATAACGTGGTTTCAACCCTCGAGAGCCACCAATTGTCTCTGCTGATGTGATCTCCAAACGATAGGTAACATAATTTTTTCCTTGTTGCTAACCATGATTCGTGGTTTCAAGTTCATAGGCAATGTCATACGACATACATGAAGACCTGGACCTTCGTCTGGTCCAGACAACATTGAAGACTCCCCTGACCCTTAACTGGTTTGGCTGACTAGAGATTATCCTGGCCTTCATCTGGTCCATTTGACGAGAATATTCCCCAATGACTCATGTCGAGTCGAGTTCAAGACTTTGACCTTCACCTGATCTAGACGACATTAAAG
This sequence comes from Zanthoxylum bungeanum, assembly GCA_019454045.1. Lineage (NCBI taxonomy): Eukaryota > Viridiplantae > Streptophyta > Magnoliopsida > Sapindales > Rutaceae > Zanthoxylum > Zanthoxylum bungeanum. The sequence continues at coordinate 22,528 of SKCR01014042.1, read as the reverse complement.
ACTCCCCGACCCTTAGCTGGTTTGGTCGATTGGAGATTATCATGGCCTTCATATGGTCCAGTCGATGAGAAAATTCCCCAATGACTCATGTCGAGTCGAATTCAAGACCTGGACCTTCATCCGGTCCAGACAACATTGAAGACTCCCCCGACCCTTAGCTGGTTTGGTCGACTGGAGATTATCCAAGCCTTCATCTGGTCCAGTCGATGGGAACATTCCTCAATGGCTCATGTTGAGTCGAGTTTAAGACCCGGACCTTCATCCGGTCCGGACGAAATTGAAGACTCCCCCGACCCGTAGTTGGTTTGGTCGACTGGAGATTGTCCTAGCCTTCGTCTGGTTGACTGAGGATCATCCATAATATTTATTTGCTTTCTTTAAACATGATATTGCTCTTGACATGTCCAAACAACATCAACATTTAGGTCGGGTCGATCGAGGATCATCTATAATGTTTATTTATTTTCTTTATATATGACAATTGACAGGTCCTAGGTCGGGTCGACCGAGGTTCATCCCAGGTCCGAGCAACATCAACACCCAGGTCGGGTAAACCGAGGATCATCCCTAATATTTATTTATTTTCTTTAAATGTGACATTTGACAGGTCCAAGCAACATCAATACCCAGGTCGGGTCGATCGAGGATTATCTCAGGACCGAGCAACATCATCATCCAGGACTGGTCGATTGAGGATCATCTTTGATATGTATTTAATTCATATCGAATTGAGTTCAAGACCTAGACTTTCATATGGTCCAGATGACATTGAAGACTCCAACGACCTTTCGCTGGTTTGGTCAACTAGAGATTATCCTGACCTTCATCTGGTCCAGTCGACGAGAATATTCCCCAAAGGCTCATGACGAGTCGATACCCGGATCTGATCGACTGAGGGTCATCCCTGATATTTATTTGTTTTCATTAACATGATATTACCCTTGATAGGTCCAAACGACATTAACATCCGGATTTGGTCGACTGAGGATCAACTTTGATATTTATTTAGTTTCATCAGCATGATATAACCTTGGACAGGTCCAAACAATATCAACGTCCAATACTGATCGGTTGAGGATCATCCCCGAATATGTACTTAGCTCCATCAACATGGTATGACCCTTAACAGGTTCAGTCGACATCAACGTCTAGGTACGCTTACGTATTTTATACATACCTCAAATGACATACTCGTTGAATACTCTTCAAGCTAAGAACTCCTTGACTTAAAGAGTATGAGACAAACTGTACATGCCAAATTTGGGTTAAGGGTATTATCGTCTTTTCACCTCAAGCCTAGCCTAATTCCTCCAAGACAGCCCTCAGAGGCCAAGATTGGGCCAACGACCCAAACCCCTCTTAGGCCCAATCTAACAGACAGCCCAAATAAATACACAATCAATCTCAACTGCCATATCCCTTTTTTCTCGACAAAAATACTAACCCCCACATGTTAAGATCTCTTAACACCGAAAGCCATGACATATAAACATGTTATGGTCTCACCTCCATAAATATAGCTAATATACCAGCTGAAATGGGCCTCTCTAAATCTATAAAAGGATACAAAACTCAGAAGTAAGGGGAATTGAAGCACCCTTACTTGAGCTCTCAAAGCCTCCCACCCTCTATACAGTGGACCACCGCCCTCACGGTAGTCCACGAAGGTCAAGGTAACCCCAAACCTTGCTCTTCCACTATTTATCGCTAGTCTTCACTGCTGACTTGAGTGTCGGAGCGCCTACGGCGCCCAACACACCGGTGGGTAGGAATTCCCCGCTCACCCTATCTTTATTTTGCAGGATCGTTACTGCCCTATTATACAGATTCTCGATTGTGGACTTTAGGCGAAATCCAACGTCCACAATACTCAAATCTTTTAGTAAAATTTTATTATCCTCTTGATATTCTCGCACCTCTTTTTTCATTTGAATATCATAACTCTTTTGTCTGTCATCGTTGTTTTTTTTCTTAAGTATTCAATAATTTGTTGATTGCTTTTAAATAATTTTCTTCATTTTTCTGTTTCATTTTTACTTTCTTCTCCCCCATGGGTTGTTTAGAAGAATTACTGCCAATATCTTCATCATTTTGACTAATTGAAAATGACGAGGCTTGTTCGGTACTTGTTGATATTGGTGAATTTGAAGTTACGCCAATGTTTTGAACTCCGAGATGTATTGATTGATTATTTATGGGATGAATATTCCAATTCGAATAATTAATTTTCTATTTATATATATTTTCTTAAAAAAATTATTTAATGTAATGTTTGTTTTTACTTAATAAGGACATGCCGATTTTTTTTGCCCTTTAGGTGGCCATCTTCTATAAAAATGAGGTTGAGGTGATGATTCCTCTATCCACATAATTTGACAAAACTTGATACTATTATTGGCCGGTTGAGTTGACGTTTTTTGTGGGGGCGTGAAGGAATTTATATTACAAAATGAATACAAACTCACACAAATGATTATTTGTTCATCATTTAACTACTTGTACTTTTGGAAACGTTTACTTACAAATTAGGTTACTTTAAATTACTAATTTGAATCGCTTTCTTGGTTAATATTGTCGCTTTTCTTTTTCTTCTATACTTAGAATTAGATTAGATTAGATTAGTCTATTAAGTACCTTCTTTGAACTAAACTGATTGTCATATACTTGTTTCATCTTTGAGGTTGAGAGTTAAAATTTTCCAATGTAATTTTTGATTAAAATTTCTTATAATTTGATGGTAATTAAGCTTCATTTTCGTTGGAGAAAATTTTCGAACTGGACTTCAAATTAATAATTTCAAGATATGTCTCGAGTTTTAAAAAAAAAATTACAAGTTTAATCTATTTCAAATTTTTCACTCCTCATTCACTATTAATACTATCGATCGAATTTATAACCTCAAGTTTATTTCTTCACCTTCATCTTGAGTTTAAGACGTTAACTTATAATTTTGGTGGTAAGATCATTTAAGTATTTTTACTTAACACATTTAAGAGATGATGTTCCATGTAATTCACTCATATACATAAAGATTTGTTATGACCAAAAATAACTGAAAATTAATCATGAAAAGAATGAATACAGACGACTGATTGATTCCTCGAAAATTTATATAAAATTTATCTTTCATTTTATGAATTCGATAGAGACTCCAAAATTCAGGACAATTCAGGCCGCCAATATTAATAGCCTATAATAAACATTATTATAATGGTTTAGCTCAAAGTTTTCTTTGAAGTTCGTCCACTTCCTTTCTGTAGTGTTAGTTGCCATTTGCCGTCCAAAATAAAAATAGAAAAATAGAAATAGAATAAGAAAAAAAAAACACTTTTCACCTCAGTTGACAATACCAAGGCCAAGCAGCCCAGCCCCAGCCTTAGTGGTTGCTTTTTCAAGTCTTGTCTGATTCACTGACAGCTTCGTTATTATTATATAAAAGACAATTTTATTTTTAAAGTTATTATATTTATATATTTTTTAATAAAAAAAAGTCAGCGATATGAGTAGACTTGGTCCTCAGCTCAGTGGATTGGTTAGTCGCCACACCGCTCACCATCCTATATCAAATGTGAATATATATATATATATAATAAAAATTGATTTGATTTTATAGTTTAATATAGACAGCTCAATTAAAAAAAAAAAAATAGGGTTTCATTTCATCTCGTCAAGTATTTAATTCCTACCTATAAAGAAAATATGTCAATCGTGCTAAGTGATTTGTGATTTAGTTGTTTGATATATAAGTTCTCGAGAAACATGTTTGATAGCATTGTTGCTATATCCTACAAAATTGGGTTCCATTTTTAGAGTTAAAATCAATTTTTATGGAGGAAATATAAATTTATTCTCAAAAGTTGAGAATACTTTTATACCTCCATGACATGAATTATTATTAGTTCAACCATATATTTTCTCTATGGTTAGAATAAGTTAATAACATAGAGCTATTCTTCAAAAATAATTATTCTTTAAAAATAGATTAATTTGTTGTCAACAATTCTTTACTTGAGTTGGTCGGATATTGTAAAGGGTTGTGGGTCGAAGAGTTACCGGAAATATTATGGGCGCACCGAACGACTTATAAAGACTCCACTGGGGAAACCCATTTTTCTTTGGCTTATGGTTGTGAAGCAGTAATTCCAGCAGGGATTGGGATGATCACCCATATGGTCCGGCATTTTGAGGCCGAGCAAAACGAAAAGCTCGTCAGAAATCATCTTGATATGGTCGAAGAAAAATGGGAGAAGTCGACTATGAGAGCGGCTGTCTATCAACAGAGAATGGCTCATTTTTACGATAAGAAAGTTCAAGTTCAGTCCTTCCTCCTTGAAGATTTGGTATTGGGGAGGGTCACATTGAATACCCGAAGACCTGATGAAGGTTCATTGGGCGCCAAATGGGAAGGGCCATACAGAGGGGTGGAAATAGTAAGGCTGGGTACCTATCTTTTGGAGCAGTTGGACGGTACCCGGTTCAAGAAGCCTTGGAACGCCGAGATGCTGAGAAAGTATTTCCAGTAGGCCTTTTTCTTCAAACTGCGAAGTCACCGGATGACCCGACCATGATCGGAAAATTATTATAGAGCCTCTCTTGAAATGACCTACATAGAGTTGTAAGAAGGGCGACAGATCCCATGAATATAAACATGACTCTCTCTTTTGAATTTTAAAGCTTGTGCACTTTACTTGTTTAATAATTGAATGAGAAAGTCGTGTTTAATATTCTTGGGATGTGCTCGACAGATCCCATGAATTATCTCGAAACTGCCCCTGAGACAAAAATCACCTGTCAACACCTCATATTTTTATGCTTTTACAAATAAAGTTTTTACATTAAAGACAAATTAGGATGGAAAAAAAACATTTAATTAATCATATATTAGCTAATCCATTACATCATATCCAATTTAATAAGCACTTTTAGTGCAAAACCAAACCAAACCAAACCCATGTTTTCGTTTTCCATCATCCCATGCATCTTGCAGGCTTCTTAAATAAGTGACTTTCGGATATTTTTTAGCTTCTTCTTCTCACTTTTGCCTACTTAAAAACTTGAAGAATGTGACAAAGATTCTAGTACTTGATTGTTATGTTTTGGGTTTGAGTTCAAGAATGTATTTCTTATAAGAACCTGAAACAGTCGAGAATTTTACTTGTTCTGTTTAAGTCCGGGTCGGATGATTTAGTATCGAGGTTTCCAACGTTTTTTAAAAAAAAAAACTTTGAAGATGCTCCATATACTTCATGTGCAATAACATAGATTTAAATAATTAATTGAATTGCCTAATCAAAATTATTGAACTCTAAGCATGTTTGGATTAATTTATGTTCATATTTTAAGGTTTGATAGGTATGTCTTTTAATAGAGGTAAAATGGTTTTTTAAAATCTCAAAAGCTCTTTTTAAAATTTTTGGTTTTGTTTGGTTATATTTATAGTATAGTTTTTATGAATTAAAAAACTTATTTAGACTCTAATAGGAAAAGTTCAAAATTTGAGATTTTGGGATTAAAGGTTGAAATCATTATTTTATTTCATTATTTTATTTTATTCATTTCATAACACATTTTAAAAACATTTGATCTTTCAAACAAAAAAAAAACTTTATAAAATTTGTCAATTAAAGTAATTTTATAGTTTTTAATAAAAAATTTCATTAACAACGGAACACTTATAATTTTTTTCTTCCAAAAACTATACTTTTAGAAATTTTATTTGAAAAATCATATCAAATGGAGTCTTAATATTGTTTATGAATAGTAATATATAACTTGGGGTACAATTAGATTTTCAATTCATTTTCAAACTTATTCTATTAAGTGGAAGCATTTTGACTATTTTATTCTTAAAAAAAAAAAACCAATTAGTATTTACCGAATATGCTTTATAGTTTCAAAAAATACAAGTGATTTGAAGGTGTGTAATAATTAAATCACCTAAAATATGGGAATAAATAATTGTGTCTTGTTTTTGTTTAGACATTTTTGGGGATAATATAAATGAAAAATCTGCAAAGCTACTTATTAGACTTGTAGACTATATACCTGTTTAAGGATACTCACATTTATGACCTACCCCCCCATAACTCTCCATTTTTAGCACCATTCCCTTTTTTGCACTTTTCATTTTGGATTATTGCTCACATTTTTTTTTACTGTTCTTTTTATTGGAATTGGCTTCAATGGGCCTTCATATGAAATTTACCAAGCCCATTTTGGGTGTCTAAAAATGAATGTATTTTTTTTAAAAAAATAAAATAATACACCCCAGAGAATGAATGAAACAACTTTTTGAAACAAAAAAAATGTTTTTACAAAAAATTCTTATAACTTTGCTGTTAAAAATATCAAATATCAATATCAATGCTTTGTGAAATATGTAGAGGTGTGTATGTTGTTTTTGTTTTTGTTGATTTTATCATCCCTCTTTATTATGATTAGACCCCAATTTGTAAGATTGTGAATTTAAAGAAACTTAATCATATTCTTTAATCATGTCATTAAATAGTAAACGAAATCATGTCTTTACTTTTGGTAACTTAATTATGCCTCTTCATTTCCAAACCAAAGAAACTTGTTAGTGGATTTGTGGACAAGGGAATAGAAAAATAATAATAGTGTTGTATGAAATAGATGAAAGGTAATGGTGAGAATATATATTTTAAAATCATTTCTGAAAGGGTGTGTTTACTTGTAGGATTGTGGTGATTATTTATAGGATTGATGAATCGAAAGCATAAATGAGTGTGATTTAGTAGTAAAGAGTTTATAATTTGATTATTAGGTTTTGAGTTTGAGTTCAAATAGTGTCTTTTTTTTGTAAGAATATGAGACATACATGAGTTTTACCTGCTCCGCTTAAATCGGGAGATTAGGAATAAGAATAGAAATGCCAATAGAGTGAGGCGTCGTAAATTTGGTAATGAGAATGAGAGTTTCATTTCTACCATCCATTTTTCATTAGTAAAATAAAAAAAAATTACATTTAAATGAACTAATTAATAATTTAATATACTAATAAATAATATAAATGAACTAATTAGTAATTATTAAAATATTAAGTTAATAAATAATAAATTAATATATAATTTAATTAAAAGGAATTTTAATAATTTGTTAACAATTCATTCTAATTATTAGATAAAATAAATACATCAATGAATATATGAGAATACTATTTAATTCCGATTACGATTCATCCAGCTAAATAAATAATTTATTTTGACTTGGATTCACCATTTGAATTCCAATCCATTCAAATACCATACAATTCTAATTCCAATTCATTCCGATCCGGTAAAAATACACCATAAGTATGAACCCAATTTTTACAATCTCAATTATTAAAATAATAATTTTTATAAAAGATTCCCATTAGTGGTAATTTAATTTCAATTGTGAATAAAACTGGTGTTTCTTAAAACAAAAACACACTACAGTTTCTAAACTAAATTAAATATACTTTGTCATGAATTTTATTTAAATACTATAATAGTTTTTACGAGTTGAGTAAAAGAAAAAGAAAATAGAATTGCTTACTCTTTTATATTAATTTTCATTTGTCATCTTGTATTACTTTGTGCATGCCACATGGTTAATATAAAAGTAACGAATTGAAATTTTATTAATTCTTCACCATGTCAATTTTTTTTTCCTTCCCCATTTAGTTTTTATTGTTTTCTATTAATAACTTTACTACCCATAAACTCATATTACAAAATTATACCTCGTTTTTATTATTTATTACTTATTATTTAGTTTTATTTGTAGTCATGGGACATGTATGAAAATGGTTTTAGCATTGTGAAAACAAAGTTATGAAATAGTTTTTTAAAAAAACATTTTGAATAATACATTGAATAGTAGTTAACCTAAAAAAAATTAAAAATATAGTAATAAATAAATGTAAATTTGAAAAACATACCATGAGAAAACATTTAAAAAAAAAACAGATTTTGAGAGATGATAATCCTCAACGACTCAACCTAAACAATAAGGGGGGAAAAGTGTCAATATATAAATACTAAAAATGTATGTTTTAAATTAGTTTTAATGCATAATTTTTTTTTTTGAAAACTTTAATGCATAAAATTGAATGTGATAAAATTAAACATAGTAGATTCAATTATCCTGCTAATGAGCCTTTTTTAACACCAAAGTAATTAACATGCAAATTGTCTTGGTCATTATGATGGCAACAACATGTTAACCCATGATTTATATTTCATATTTAATTAACAATTTACAAAATAATAATAATAATATAATAATAATAATAATACAAAATACAAAGACAAAACAGAAATTTCTCTCCTCTTTCACTTCACATCTCCAAGTCTCTCATATCACATCTCCACACAAAAACATCACCAAACTCCACAACACAACATAACATAGGGCTTCGCTCCTCCTCTTCGTCATTCTTTTTTCCCTCCATTTTTCCTTCATCGGATCTGGTCCCCTCGCCCCCGAAAACGATATCGTTTCCTGCATTTCCCCGATCCCGTCGTGTTGTGTTCCCAAATCTTGTTATTCGCCAAACCCGTCATCAAATTCTCTCAAAAACTAATACCCAGGTTTCAAAATCGAATTTTATCAACTGGGTATCAATTCTTTTCCTCAAATGGGCATGCCCTATAGATATTATAAAAACCTAAAAGGGAAACAAGAACTGAAACTATGAGCAGAACTGGCGGTGTAGGAGGTGACGAAGAAGATGAAGACGAATGTTTCTACGAGTCACTTGATCGCTTAGTTACTTCCTCGTCTAATTCTTGTACAACTTCTTCTTCTTCTTCTTCTTCTGAATCAGAACCCGAAAACCCCTATCACAACCCGGATTCTCCCAATTATGAATTCCGGGTGCCCAAATTCCCCATGGGCGTGTCTACAAAGTACGACGTTTGGATCTCCGAGCCCGTTTCGGTGTCCGAGCGGCGGTCGCGACTGCTCCGTGAAATGGGTCTCAGTCACGACCGGGCTCTGGTCCGTGCAAAACCCGGATCCGAAATGGAGGATAGGGAAATGGGTAATGGAGACTGTAGACCAGCGGTGTCGACTGGTCGGTTGACTAAGCAAGATCAGGTTTGTTCTTCGTCTTCTTCAAATGTTCGTGATGGTGGCGCAACTATCGTTCGTTCGAAATCGGATGGTGCAAAGAGTAGTAACGGTTGTGATCGTGATGATAGCAGTCGTCATCGTCATCAGTTGTCTGTTGGTTCGCCTTCAATTCTTTCTATTCATTGTTCTTCTTTAGATTCACCGCTTGTAAATAATGGTGACAGTAATGATAATGATAATAGTAATGGTAGTGATATTGTTGATCAAAATCAAATTGTGGTTATTCAAAGAGTTGTTGTTGATGAGTCTCCAACTGGTAATAGCAATAATGGGTCATCTCCTGTTGCTAGTGCTGTTTTGCCAAATAAGCCGCCCACAGGCAAGAATTCTAGGGGACTTGATGAGAGTCAGGGCGATTCCATGAGTTTTAATGGTAATGGTAATTATATTGGAAATACTAGAGAGGTTGTTGAGGATTTTGATGGTAATGGGATCGTTGGGGTTGATAAACAAGTGTGTTTAATAAAAAATCTTGATAATGGGAAAGAGTTTGTGGTGAATGAGATTCGGGAGGATGGGATGTGGAAAAAGGTGAAGGAAGTGGGGACCGGGAGGCAGTTGACAATGGAAGAGTTTGAAATGTGTGTGGGACATTCACCGATTGTTCAAGAGTTGATGAGGAGGCAGAATGTGGAGGATGGTAATAAGGGTAGTTTTGATATGAACAATAATGGGATTACTGGTGGTGGAACAAAGTCGAAGAAGAAAGGGAGTTGGTTCAAGAGTATAAGGACTGTTGCTAATAGTGTGACTGGGCATAAAGAGAGGCGGGGTAGTGATGAGAGGGATACCTCATCGGAGAAGGGTGGGCGGAGGTCGAGTTCTGCCACAGATGATAGCCAGGATGTCTCATTTCATGGACCAGAGAGAGTGAGGGTGAGGCAATATGGGAAGTTGTGTAAAGAGCTTACGGCTCTGTACAAGAGCCAGGAGATACAGGCACATAATGGGTCTATTTGGAGTATTAAGTTTAGTTTGGATGGAAGGTATCTTGCAAGTGCAGGTGAGGATTGTGTTATTCATGTTTGGGAGGTTGTGGAGTCAGAGAGGAAGGGAGAACTGTTGGAGAAACCAGAAGAGGGGCATTTAAATCTTTTGCCACTTACCAATGGATCACCAGAACCAACTTCATTGTCACCAAAACATCTTGATAACCATCTTGAGAAGAAGAGAAGAGGGAGGCGTGTAAGCCGAAAATCGCTGAGCTTGGACCACATCGTGGTGCCAGAGACTGTGTTTGCGCTTTCAGAGAAACCCATTTGTTCATTCCAAGGACATCTTGATGATGTGCTTGACCTGTCATGGTCCAAGTCTCAGGTTAGCTCACATTTGGGTTTCTATTAGATGTTCTTTTTTTCCTTCCTCTACTTTTATATTGAAGCACATCTAGTTTAATTGTTGCTTGCCTTTAATCGTTCAAGTAAGAAATGATTAGTAGACTTCAAACTATAGATACACATGTAGTTACCTCTTGCCATGTAGTGCAAGTGATCAATTTAACTTTGCTTATGTCAAAAAATTCAACTAATTTACCACCTGGTAGCCTAGGGCACACACATACACACTAGTGTGTGTATTGGCTCTAGTTTGGATTTTTTATCAAGGTGGGGAAAGGTTACCGAGACAGAGAGAGTTCAATTGCAATTCAGAAGATATTACGCAGTCAGGTTTTTGATAGCATTAAAAAAGCTTGTTTACTCATTTATTGGCAAAGCAATTATTTATTGTGGAGAGATTACTGATTATTGTTCTTGATAGATATCCGGATAAAGGAAACACAGCTATATGAAATTGAATATGCAACTTGGTGAAACTTGACCAATCAGGTTTTATTTGGAGGGACATGACACTGAACTCCTGTATCGGCAAAGTGTCTGTCGTATGGTGCCCCCTTAGTACAAACAATCTGCGCTTGGTAGTGCCAACATTTCTTTGTCCTGACTGGGAAGCAGAATGCAAAATGTTTATTGAAAATTGTGTTATGAAACTATAGGGCCATACAAGAAAGAGAATCTGTGGGTACTTCGTTATGAGATCTTCAGTGGCCATTCCAGTAGTTCAAGGAATGTAGTTAAGCTTGAGATAAGTCAATCAGCCATAAAGGTTGGGGATTTGATATGTTTGCAGTGACACCTTCAAATAGTGAATAGATTTGGAGTGATAATGCAACATGCTAGTTGTATTTGGTTTAAGCTTTGTTGCCCTCAATTCATGTGATGAGTTAAATTAAATATAACCAAAGTATCCACTTGCTGATTTACAAACTAAATATTTGGGTTCATGACACTATGATCAGTTGGATTTTTGTTCTTGTAGTATTATTATGAAGGGCTTGATTTTTCATTTTTCCTAGTCAGACTGTTTCCATCTCCTTTTCAACAGCATTATTTAAAACTTTTGCCATGTTTATCGGTCTTATGTCCAGAAATGAGGATGTGATTTGCTGTCCACTGCGTTTAGTTAAAAACCGTCAATATACTTTTTGACAAATTTGGTCACGTAATTTTTTTTTGGTATTTATTTTTACATAAATTCTGATTTTTTCCCCTAACTATTGCTGTCATTGTTGTTCTTAGACACTTCTTGATACTCATCAGGGATTTTAAACCAGTTCATTGATTAAACCCTTAAATCAGCTGCCATATGATATTGTCATCTTTTTAGGTTTTATTTTCTGGACTGTTCCCATACAACATAATTTAGGACTTCATTAAAAGTGGAGTATATGAATAATGACACATAATCTATTTTGCTTTTCTGTTTTTTAATGTTTGACTGAAATAACTGTATATATGTTCCTGAATCAAGAAATTGACTATCTCTTAGTATCATGTGGAACTAGAATATCAAGCAGAATAAATTTAATATGAATCTTTGGTGTTTTCTTCAGCATTTGCTCTCTTCTTCAATGGACAAAACAGTGCGGCTGTGGCACTTGTCTAGCAATACGTGTTTGCAAATATTTTCTCACAGTGATTATGGTAAGTAGTTGTGACCCACTTTTCTTCTAGTTTGGCTCTATTTCCACTTTCAGTGTAATTTTCCTGGCCTTTAAGTAAAAGACCAGGACTTGAACTCCCTTTCTGCTCTTCTTTATGAAAGTGTAAACTTAGTGTTATACTACTAGAAAAATGAAGATAGTGATTAGTTGCATATTAAACACAATTTTCCGGTCCATATAAGAAGTGTGATTTTCTTTTACTTTATTATCTAATTTTAAGAACCTGGGCTTGTAGAATTAGCTAAAATACATTTTTTTTCATGTGTTTCCTAAATCTATTGAACCAGCTTATTTAATGCTAATTATACTTTGTTTTTTTATTCTGCCTTGACACAGTAACTTGCATCCAGTTTAATCCTGTTGATGATAGATATTTCATTAGTGGATCGCTAGATGCTAAGGTTCGCATTTGGAGCATTCCTGATCGTCAAGTAGTTGACTGGAATGATCTGCATGAGATGGTCACTGCCGCCTGCTATACACCAGATGGTCAGGTTGGGCATAATTTAGTAATATAGTTCTATGCATATACAACTTTCGGAAAAATACATGCGTGTGCGCACACACACACATGTATGTATTAATGTATGTATGTGTATATATTTGTATATGTGTGTTTGTGTATATATGTATGTGTGTGTGTAAAATCTGTGGCTCAATGAATATTTGTTGATTTCTGAAGGGTGCACTGGTTGGATCTTACAAGGGAAGCTGTCATTTATACAATACATCTGGTACATCATTTTTACTTTCTTTTTCTCTTTCTTGCTGTTTCTGAGACTAATTTGTTATTGTGAGTGAGTGTGTGGAATCTCTGCAAGCTCATTTTATTGACAACAATGACGATCTCATTTTCTGCAACTTGATTTTCATCTTTTTGTATGCATGTCTTGTTCAGAGAATAAGTTGCAACAAAAGAGTCAAATCAACTTGCAGAATAAGAAGAGGTCTCATCAGAAGAAAATCACTGGTTTCCAGGTAACTTGCCAGTCCTTGCACCATCTAGATTTCTTTAGATGATACATCGAGCTATGATACTTTCTTTCCCCATTATCATTCTCTTCTTTCCATGCACAATGAGTAATGTGTTGTTTATTTACATTCTGCTACTAGTTTTTAGATCCTTGCTAGTTTCTAATTAGCTTCATAAACCAGTTTGCACAAGGAAGATCATCAGAAGTGCTTATCACATCTGCAGATTCAAGGATTCGAGTTGTTGATGGTGTTGACTTGGTTCACAAGTTTAAAGGTGAGAATCATTGATCAACATATGATTTGTATTTTCCTTTTTCATTTTCTTAAATTTTTGGGATGTTTGAATTTAGATGATAATTTACCTTTGTACTCTTGACACACTTGGACAAGTTTAGTGGTGTCACTAAAGTTGAGGAGTTGATACCTATGACGTTTTCAAGTCCACTCTTCAAAACAAATGGTCTATGTTAGTTCTTTCTGGAGTATGCTTGGAATTGCATAGTAGTTAATCTGTTTTGGTCATTGAGAGTTATTGGTAACCTTTTGATTAGCTGTGCCGTAAGACCTATTTCACATATATGGTGCGTCCCTCGCTTCTTCGACAATGGTATTCTATCATCTTCATTGAATAATTAGGGATCTTTTCTGTCCAATTCTTTTCATAATTCAGTGCTATGTGACTTCTATAATTTTTTGCTGATAACATGGAGTGGAATCAAACACGTAGTAACGGTATTTTATTTGCTTCTTTGTGCATTATAAATTCCACGTATACTGCATTAAGTTCCTGGTAGGTTTAGGTTGAACAAGCTTCATAGCTATATATTTAAGTTTAAGATGATTGAGATGTTTTGCATAGTTTATGATTCTTTTATGGTGTTTTTCTCTTAAATGGACTTCTGGTCTGCTCTTGTAACTTCTATTTCTTATTCAATATACACGTTTATTTCCTATCAATAAACAGCTTTGCTTTACCTCACATCATAGTGATTATGATGTAGATATCAATCCTCTGAATTATACAAACTTTGTATGACTTGCTTGTAGAATGCTTCAATTTCTCTGTGTTGTCTGATCACACAAGTAAATGGTGCACTGGAGCAAAGTTAATGTGCTCCATGGAAATAGTTTTAAATTGTCATTAGCTCAAGAACAATTTCGCTTTTTCATACGTATACATGTGCATTTCTGTGCTGTCACATTTTCACAGGCGAGTTGGTGTTCTACCGTGACAGGTTTTCGGAACACAAATAGCCAAATCTCTGCCTCCCTCACAGCCAATGGAAGATACGTGGTCTCTGCTAGTGAGGATTCTTATGTTTATGTGTGGAAACACGAAGCTGAATCCCGACCTAGCAGAAGCAAAGGTGTTGTTGTTACGCATTTATATGAGCATTTCCATTGTCAAGATGTTTCAGTTGCTGTCCCCTGGCCTGGCATGGGTGACACCTGGGGACTGCAGGATACATATCCAGGTGATCAACATGGGCTTGACAATGACATTGATGAGTTTTCCACCGCTAATCATCCTCCTACACCTGTTGAGGAAACAAGTGGTAATGAGGGTTGTCGATCTGTGTCTGGTTGCACCAATAGTCCACTAAACGGAACCATTTCTAGTGCAACCAACAGCTACTTCTTTGACAGAATTTCTGCTACATGGCCAGAGGAAAAACTTGTTTTGGCAGCTAGGAATCGGAGCCCTCGTACCAGCTTGGATATCTCCAATGGGGTAAGTTCAAACACGTCAGCATGGAGTATGGTGATTGTAACGGCTGGCCTTCGTGGGGAAATTAGAACGTACCAAAATTTTGGATTGCCAGTTCGAATTTAAGGTCCTGAAAACCAAAAAAAGGAAAAAAAAAAAGATGACAGGAGCCTGAGTGTTTTGTTGGGGTGGGAGGGAATGGGTTGATGATATATACCGGCGAATTGCCGTCCATTTTCCTTCGGATAAAATGTGTACAGAGGGATATTGGGTGAGATTTGTAATATTAGCGAGTTCCATTTCTTCGTTCTTTGTGCTTGTGCTCATCGGAGTGGGAACACATGGATAGCCGTTCCGATTGAGCATTGAGACCAATATAGATTTGTTCTAAAAAAGGGGGGAAAAATACAACGTGAATTCAGAAACCGATGTATTTCCGGTATCGGGAATTGTAGAGTTATGAACATAGCAAAAGCTTATTGAATTTAAATGAAATTCTTTTCTGATGATTCATTCATTCTTGTCGTCAACTTGTATTGATATTGGTTTCTGGCACTCCAAGTTGATCGTTAATCTTTATTTGACTATGAATGGCTCTGAGATAAGATATCATCATTTACAAACCCATGATCCATCCTAGTTGCAAAATGTTCCAACTCCCGGCCCATAAATTAATAGACCAAAATACCCTCCTAAGGCCCACCAAAAAAGTTAAAAAGAAAACAAAAATTTGGTATGTAAATAATATCAGGAAATCCATACCCTCGAGTTTTCATTGGTGGCCAAGAATGAATGTGGTAGACACTTTTTGCTGGCAATTATCTCTCTCTGCCACTCTATCTATCTATCCAGTTACATTACTTTCTCTTTCATGTGTCTTTTCCTATAAATCCTACCCATCACTTAATTATCTCAACAAAAATTTCCTGAAGAAAGAAAGTCCAAAACACTTGGTTAATGGCTCTCCAGGGCCAGGCTGCTGCTTTGGTTCCCTCTTTGTTCTCAGTCCTCTAAAGAGGTTTTTTTATTTTTTATTTTTTGCAAATTTTGTGTCCGAATTCGTACAGTGAGTTTGTTGTTCTTGCTGTTTTGGTGAAAAATAACATATGGTGTTGGCATTTTTGTACGTAATATTTTGTTTACATGCAGGGCAAAACCAGTGCATCTTTCAAGAACTCTAGTCTTTTTGGAGTCTCATTCTCGGAACATGCAAAAGCTGATTTCACTTCTTCTGCATTAAGATGCAAGGTTCGTAGTCTCAGCAAATATATGGCTGATTTTGCAAATAAGAACCTGAGAACTTGATGAAAAAGTTGGCCACTGTAGAACAATGGACCAAGACAGACAGGAGATGGAATTATGGAATTTAAAATTTGCTGATTTGAGATGGTATGCTGCAGACTGAATTCAGCCAAAGATATATGGTGGTTAGAGCCCAAACAATGGCTACTGCCTCTCTAGCAGTGAATGTGTCTTCCCCACAAGAGAAGAACACTCTCAGAAAGGCCAGTGTAGTGTTATAATCACCGGCGCATCCTCTGGATTGGGTCTGGCCACAGCTAAGGCTTTAGCTGAAACTGGGAAATGGCATGTGATCATGGCCTGTAGGGACTTTCTCAAGGCAGAAAGAGCTGCCAAATCGGCTGGCATGGCTAAGGAGAAAGAACTACACGATCATGCATTTAGATCTTGCCTCCCTTGAAGCGATCTGGCAGGCCTCTTGATGTTCTGGTGTGCAATGCTGCTGTTTATTTGCCAACTACTGAGGAGCCTACATTTACTGCTGAAGGATTTGAACTTAGTGTTGGAACCAACCATCTTGGTCACTTCCTCCTTTCGCGGTTGTTGCTTGATGACTTGAAGCAATCTGATTACCCATCAAAGCGTCTCATCATTGTTGGCTCAATTACAGGTACTAATTTCGTATGCCGTGAGCATGCATTTACATTACATCTATCAAATCTTCAAATGTAGCAAAATTTTGACATTGACGCGCTAACTAGTTTTATTATATGCATGATGTTTTCAGGAAACACGAATACCTTGGAGGGGAATGTACCTCCTACGGCCAACCTTGGGGACATGAGGGGACTCGCCAGAGGCTTAAATGGGATAAACAGCTCATCTATGATTGACGGTGAAGATTTTGATGGTGCCAAGGCCTACAAGGACAGCAAAGTCTGCAACATGCTCACCATGCAGGAATTTCACAGGCGCTTCCATGAGGAAACCGACATTACATTTGCTTCCCTCTACCCTGGCTGCATTGCCACAACGGGCTTGTTCAGGGAGCACATTCCCTTGTTCAGGCTTCTCTTCCCCCCATTCCAAAAGTACATCACCAAGGGCTTTGTCTCTGAAGATGAAGCCGGAAAAAGACTTGCTCAGGTAAAGTGCTTACTCTGCTTTATATCATGCATAGATTTTTGATTGAGGCCTATAGGGCATGATCTGAACCGGTTGCTTCTGTTAGGTTGTGAGTGATTCAAGCTTGACAAAATCAGGTGTTTACTGGAGCTGGAACAAGGACCCGGCTTCATTTGAGAATCAGTTGTCTCAGGAAGCTAGTGACGTCGAGAAGGCAAGGCACGTAAAGTCGGGGAGATCAGTGAGAAACTTGTATTGTAGGTTTGGCCTAACTCAAAGCCTGGAGGTTCTGTTCTACCAGTCTTTGCCACGGGAGAGGTGTGGAGTTTATATTTTGCAAACAGTTTTTCCCTTGCAGATGTAGATGACTTGTGATTCAATAAAATGTCAATAAAATCACTCACCCCTGATGTAAAAGTGCAAGTTACTCGCAGAGTCTAATATGAAATTGAAAAAGAATAATGATGGCTTTTGAGTGAAGTACTAGTTGAAAACACTTTTAACATCTTAATATCATCACATAGTATAAAGGTACAATAGTCAGAAGGTAGACTGATAACCCAAAAAAAGAAAGAACAAAAAGTTCATAATTTACAAGTTATATTCTATCCTCGTCTAATTTACAGAAAGCATCTTAAAGTTCATAAGCAGGGAACCTGGCTTCGGAAGGTTCAATCATGTCCAGAACGAGATAGGTCATTCCTCCTATACCTTCAAATAGTGAATAAGGGCGGTCACCTCCATGCATCTTCCCTTCTGCTATAAGTTTCTGAGCTCTGTCATGTAGAAAGCAAGCAAATGCTTTGGCTTTGTACAAGTACTCGACGTTGCCAGTCAATCTGTAGAGTGCTAGAAAAACATAGGTGTTCCCGCTGATGCCATGACAGATGCCAACCCGCTTAAGCAAACCCCTTCTCCATACCACCTCCCCACCCTCCACAGCGGCTTGCAAGAATTCCTTGTCTCCAAAAACCTGATAATTTAAACATTGTGAAAAGAGAGTTGTGATACCTGCAGATGTTTTCCTGAGCCACCAAGTCTTAAGAGGACTAACATAGAGACTGGATTATCTCAGTAAGAAAAAAGTTAATGCAGCCATCAGAGGAGTGGAAGCCATGGCTTAGCTAATATCATGTTTAATAATAAGCACTAACAAAGAAAAAGGATGGTATTTTGTGGAATACAATGGTTACTCCAAACACAAGGCAAATGACTGCTCTCACCACTGGAAGTCTCTCCATTTAACAATAAAATGGACATTTATAACACATTATGCACTTACCTTAACTTTTCAACAGGGATGGGCATGCCGTTCATACCACTTGGCGAAAAGCAATGATAGGACAACAAAATTGCAAATCATAATGGTGTGTATCTATTAATTGATTTAATTCTGTATTTTAAAATGCCTTAAAGGCTAAGCAAATTATACGCATGGTTTCTTTGTGCCTTTGACCTATGATTGCAACTCTGCAATAAATTGTAATGAAAATGATAAAGCTCGACAAGAATCACCTGAGCTGCTTTTGCGAGGGTAAGAGTGACACCAGGAGCACCGTGGCACCAATGCACAAGACGGTCAGATTCGCTTCCTTCACTTGAGGGATAATTGCCACTGGGGAAACGGTTCCTTATCATGTACCGAAGTGTACCCTTGACATCCTCCACCTCATCAGGCTTCAATTCCATGTCCATCAAAACATGCATAATCCCTGCCAGTCCATGGGCAGCACCCCAATACTTCTTCCCATGCCATTCATACATCAATGGGCATCTTCCCTTGCTGGCTAATCGTCTACCAGCCTTAATAATTTCATCCACAACTGCTCTCTGCACAAACATTAATCCAATTAAAAAAGAATTGATTTGGACCTCTTACTTGAGATAGACAGCTAAGACGGAAGAAACAAGAGCACCGATTTACCATTCGGGCAGTAGATATTGTGTCTTTACCAATATGCTTGTTTAAGAATGAACAGGCCCATAAAAACCCCACTCTACCATATAGCAACTCATTTGGCAAATCACTAGGGAGTTTGATCTGTTTTCAAGAATGAAATTGAATCTCAAAAGTTAACGAACAAGTATAATTCAAACCTTAATGGGGAACAATGTCTTCAAGATAGGAAAAAGGAATATCCTACCTCTTTAAACTTTGTTAAGTAGCATTCAAGTAGCCTTTCATCACCATTATGCTTTGCCACAACAGCACCAAGAGCACAAACACCAGCCCGACCACATATGAATGTCACACGCCTATATCCATGCATCCCATAATAAACTTCAGAAAATCAGATCAATCATTTCTAACGGGGTGTAGATATGACTTAAAATCCAATCACGTGACGTGCATAATTCCAGCTAGGCAGGCGATCCCACATACCACATTACATCCCTTACTACTTGAAATTTGTATTATCATTTCTTTTAGAAGTACTTTTCAGCCTTGGGAGTTAGTTATGTCTCTTTATTCACATAGTCTAGAGTTGCAAAACTAGGGGCGTGCCCAGGATATAATCGTACCCCAGGCTTAATTAAATAACAAAATTTTCAAGGTTGGAAATGTAAATAAGTGATACTACAGTATAGGTTGGCATCTTAAAACAATTATAGGGTTATAAGAGAGAAGACTTGCAAACTTATTGGCATATATGCTAAAGAATTTATGTGGGTGAGCTTATGCCTTAATTTGCTAACAATGGTTAACGTTTGTAGGCTTTTGATGTAAGAAATGATTTAATTGGAGGTAAAGGGATAAAAATAAAATTCGGGCTTTTCCTTCCCACCCCTTACTTTATTTAGGGAAAAAAAAAACATCAACGTTCTCACTTCCACTAAACAGAAATTAAGAATCTGCACCCCCAATGTATAACCAAACTAGTTTGACAATTTCAGCAATCACAAATACCCTTCCAATAGATTCAAATTGCTAAATTCAAAATTTCAAAGACATAACTGAAATTGGGGTCAGAATTCCTCCCACTAACTAACAATGAACTCACTTCAAATTTACTTCTAAGATGAACATGATCATTTGCACGTGGACAAGATAGAAAAAAAGGTAGGTTAAAATTTCCAGTGAATATGAACAATCACACATCTAAAATAACAAATTTTTTTCACTGAATCAGTTTATGTGTATTTCAAGCAATTTAGACACAAAAAAGTTGCAATTTTAATTAGATACAAGTAGCGAATTTCTAGTATCTGGCAGTCTCTAAACTTCCTATATAATTTAAACTTAACAAAACTAACCTTCTTCAAGTAATTCAAACATATGTAATAAGTAAAACGTATATATGTGTTAGTGAGCGAAGATAATACCCAGAATCTGTAGAAGCAGAATCACAGGCCTTAACAATATCACAGCACAACTTAAGCTCATTGTCATTCTTGGTAACTTGGTAAGCTTTGAAGAGCAAGTAAGCAGTCCCAAGAGCACCCGTGTACAAAGTGTAATCTTGCACACGCTTTCTACTAATTCCCCATGTCTCATTCACAACCTAAACAAAAAAAAAAAAAAAAAGGAAAATTGGTGGGCATAAAAGATAAAAAATTGCTATCTGGGAAATTTAAAGAGAGGGAGTTACTGTTTGTTTGAGAGCCAAAGCTGAGTTTTTGAGTGTGTCAGTGAGTGTTGTGTATGGAAGAGAGAGGAGGTTGGTGAGAGAGTCATTGGCAGTTGTTTGATGAGCTGCTGCAAGTGATGTTTCTGGCATTTCATTGGGAAAGAAACGATCAGCCATGTTTAATGTTTCTGTGGAGATTGGTTGTGTCTTCTTGCTTGATGATGATGCGTTGGATTGAAGCTTTCAGAATTTTGCCCAGTGTGCGTCACAGATGTCGCCTGTTCGGAGAGTGACGTCTGTGGTTTGGGATATTTTCAGGCAGCAATGTATGTATTTATTTTCTTAATAATAATATGCAGCCTTTACTTAAGAGAATTTGGTTTATTATTAAATTAAATACATTCTTGAACTTTCATATTGTACTAATAAAAATAATTATCAAACCTATATGCCAATTATTGATGGATTTAAATTCTATACATATCAAAATATACTAATTTATATATTTTTTTCCTAAATAAAAAAAAAAAAAAAAAAAAAGAATATCAATTTTTAACGGGCCCGAAAAGAAGCACATGAATCTCTCAAATAGCCCATAACCCATTAAAATCTCTTTCTGCTTAGAGGTTTAACTAGGGTTTATCATCTTTCTTCCTCCACAATTATCAGCAACAGCGAAACCAAAATCAGGTTTATATAAGAATCACAGCGACCCTTTAATCCCTGTTCGTTCACAAATTTTACTTTAATTTTCAAAATTTATATACTTTTTCCCCCTTTATCTTATAGAGACAATGGGTCAGAAACGAAAGCGCTCGGAAACTCTTGAACCCACAAAGAAAGATGATAGTATTACCGAAGAGCGGCCAAAACGGACGCTTTTGGGCTGGAAAAACATAACTGAAGTGAAAGAAACTGAAACCCCAGGTGTTTTTAGAAACAAAGAAAAGGTTTTGGTTACTTGCTCGCGTCGCATCAATTTCAGGTGAGAGCTTTCATTGATTTTGAATTGAATTTTGGGGTTGTCTTTGTGATTAGAGAAGTGGAAATAACAAATGGGTATTGGATGTTTTTGTGGTTTGTGTAGGTATAGGCACTTGATGTTGAATGTGGTGACGCTTTTGCCTCATTGTAAGAAGGATAATAAAGTTGAGGCTAAAAGTAGTAAAGGTGCCACTTTGAATGAGCTTGTGGAGCTCAAGAGCTGTTCTTCCTGCTTGTTTTTTGAGGTGAAATTTTTGGATGTTTTGTATTCTGTCTGTGTTTTACATTTGTTTTGTTGGTATATTAGGTTTGACCGTTTGAATGTTTAGCTTCTAATCTCTAGAGTATTTAAATACCGGCATAGGAGTAACTAGTGGATTCCATCAATTCATAATATTCATGAGAATAGATACCGATATAATGCACAGGATGATGGTGCAGATTTCAGCAACCAATTACAGGACTGGAATTTCAATTTAATAGTTTTCTTACACATCCCATTTTTTTTTTTTTTTGGAGAAATACATATCTCATAGTTTACATTGTAATTATTTAGATATTGCGGATGGTTTGAGTGTATAGAACTTTTTTCTGAGTTAGCTGTTAATTGTCATATTTGAACATTGAATGCATCTTAATAGTCTGCTCTCTGTTATTTTTATAATTTTGTGGGTTGAAAAAATTTACAAACTGATCAAGTGATTTTTGAGTGAATGTTTGGTTCAAACTTCTTGGTTTAACATGAATTTCAAAATAAAATTTTTTGTAACATGTATATAAACCTCCTGTCTGATGCTTTCTTCT
>SKCR01014041.1:0-43481 GCA_019454045.1 Zanthoxylum bungeanum | reverse complement strand
TCTTTTTCTCCTCACCCAACCCACTAAAACAATCTCAACCGTCCATCAAACAAGAATCATAACGTATAGCCCACATTGGACGGTCGAAACCAATTATACCCAATTGGCCCATTTGCCTCCCTCATTAACTGTAAGCACCACCATAAAACCGCGCCGTAAGTAAAATTTAATTGTAATAACGAGTTAAATAAAAACGAGATAATAAAATTATTATTATTAAAAAAAACAGACAGAGAGAGTATACAGTGGATGAGTGATTAACAAACAAATAGAAAAACGAAAAAAAAAAGACCGAGTAGAAAAATTCTCTTGCCCTGTACTGTACTGTTCGTCTTCCATAGATATTTCACCTATCGATTAGGGTTGGTTCTCCTCTTTCACTTGGTAAGCTTTGATTAATCTTTTGCCTTGATATTATTTTCTGTTTTCATGTTTATATAAATTGTCAGTTTATGCTTACAATAATCGTATACAACATTTGTACTTTTTTTTTTTGTAACTGACATGGGTTTTTGAAAGTAATTGAAATGACATAGAATTGTCTCTCTTGCCAGTTTGTGTAAGCTCTTGTTGTGGGTAGTTTTTGTGTGTGGAAGTGAAGCTTGCTTTGACATGCTATAAGAGTTTTGATTTCGGCTGTTTTGGTTCTGTTGTAAAAGAAAGTGTCGTGTGAGATTGTTTACCAGGTGAATTTTGAGTTTCCTATCTCGGGTATTAGCAGAAATTGGGTGTTTTCCGCTTTTGATTGAAGCATAGGATTAGGGGCATTTTCGGTGTTTGACTAGAGGAGAACTTGGATCTTGCTTTTGGGGATTGGAGATTCCTTGATGCTTCATTTCTGCTTAGCAAATTGTAATTTAGTACAATTGTTCAAGGTTTTTTGCATCTTGTTCATTGAAATTTTGGTTCCCAACTGTGGTGGATACCTGTCATTTGGCTATCCGTTGGTGCTATGCTATGAGATACCAGTTTCATATGCGACAGATTATCGCTTCTTTTTTAGCTACATGCTTAAGAGATGTTTCCATGTTTTGAGATGTCCATGCTTTAATTTCTATGAGATACCAGTTTCATATGCGACAGATAGTCGCTTCTTTTTTAGCTACATGCTGAAGAGATGTTTCCATGTTTTGAGATGTCCATGCTTTAATTTGACATATCTGTGACATAAATTTGCTTATGCAACTGTGCTTGTGGTGGTTATTGGGTCTCAGAATGTTGTTTCCTTTAACAAATTTGAGAGCTTTTAATTTCTTTCCAGTTTCCTCTAGTTTTTTCACCTGCTTTGATTTATTGTTTTTGTCCTCCTTGAAAGGAGAGGTTTCTTCAGCTGTATTATCCGTCAAGTTTCATCATATGCTGCCTTGAGTGCCAAGTCCATACTTGTGACAGTGCTGGCCTTTTTGTATATCATTTTGACAGTGTTGGCCTTTTTGTATATCATTTTTCCCTACTTCCATCTTGTGGATGTGATGAAGCTTTTTGTTTGTTTTATAGAATATGTGGAATTTTATAGTTATCAAATTATTGGGTTTCCTTCACCTAGGATTATGTGTTTACGTATCAATGTTTCTTATGCAGGGATTGACAGGGTGGGTTTTGGCTTCCGATATCAAATTATCTGCAGTAATGTCTTTGTAATAATCCTCCACCCGCCAGTCCACATAAATATTTGGGAAATCTGAATTCTGAATCTCCTTTCACTGTGAAAAGCAGGATATTTGCCTTGAAAATTAACTATGCTTAGTTGACCCAGTGTTGGCATAAATATTTGGGTAGCACATCTGTTATTAGCAAATTAAAACTTTTTAGCATCACAAATGGATGACGGTGGACATCGTGAAAATGGGAGACATAAAGCAGCTCAGGGACAGGTACATAAAAAGAAATTCTGCATATAATCGAAACTTGAAACAATGTGGTTTGATGTATCTCAGTTTGCAACGTAAATGTTTTCCATGTAGGATCCTTTGTTTAATGACAATTCTTTCACTGATGTTGTAACAGTGGTTCATGCATCACCAACCATCAATGAAGCAGATAATGACCATTATGGCTGAGAGAGATGCAGCTTTACAAGAAAGAAATTTGGCTATTTCTGAAAAAAAGGCAGCTATTGCAGAGCGAGACATGGCATTCTTACAGCGAGACACAGCCATTGCGGAACGAAATAATGCTATTTTGGAACGAGACAATGCCATTGCTAGTCTTCATTATCAAGAAAACTCCTTGAGTGGTAATATGTCATCATGTCCTCCGGGATGCCAAATATCACGTGGTGTGAAGCACATGCACCATCCACAGCAGCATGTACATCATCCGCCCCATATGAGTGAAGCTACTTACTCAAGGGAAATGCACACAAGCGATGCCTTCCCAGTGTCCCCTGGTGCTTCCAAGGCTGCAAAGCCACGGGGAGGTAAACGAGCAAAAGAGCCCAAGGTGATGTCACCTAATAAGAAGACTGCAAAGTGTCCTCGGAAGGTGAAGAGGGAAAACGAGGAACTGAACAAGATCGTGCTTGATAAGTCAAGTGAGTGGATGAGTGTGCAGGATTTGATTGGTGGAGGTGATGCCGTAAACAAACAGGCATCAAAGTCGGATTGGAAGGGTCAGGTCTTGGGGTTGAATCAGGTTACATTTGATGAGTCAACCATGCCACCTCCTGCATGCTCATGCACTGGCGTTTTAAGGCAGTGTTACAAGTGGGGAAATGGGGGATGGCAATCTGCATGTTGCACAACCTCCTTGTCAATGTATCCACTACCAGTAGTGCCCAACAAGCGACATGCCCGAGTGGGTGGGCGAAAGATGAGTGGAAGTGCTTTTAACAAGCTTCTTACCCGGCTTGCTGCTGAAGGCCATGATCTGTCACATCCGGTTGATCTAAAGGACCATTGGGCCAAGCATGGAACAAACCGCTACATTACAATCAAGTAGATTTCGAGATACTGATTTGGATGGAGGAATAGATAAATTCAGAATCACCCCGTATTGCCCATTGCCCAAGCATGATTTTGCTTCTGACCTGTGGGAGAAAAACAAGAATCAGATATAGCCACAGTGAGAATTGATGGATATGAGATGCACAGTTCTTTTTTCAGCCCTATGTACCATTTTGTTTTGTCAATGTTCAGTATGCATAAACGGGTTATCTCTGTATTAGTTTAATGCTAGTCAAGTTCAAGATGTGTTGAAGTAATATATAAAACCTTTTTAACTCTAGATAAATGTAAAGGGCTGTATTGTGTTATGTATGAACTGAAGTGTTATTTATTACGTTCCTATTCGGTGTGGTTTGGTGGTAAAAAGTTTCGCATTTAATTATCAGATCTTGAGTTCGAGTATGGAAATTGTATTTCCTATAGACAGTTGAAGTTTTACCTATTTTGCTTAAATTCGAATCGGGTGATTTGGCGGTTGATTTCCAACGTTTCCAAATTTTTTTTCCTAAATATTGGAGATATCTTATCATTGTATTCAATGAAGGTGGAATCATGACGCCGAAACCGGAGCCTGGGCATTCGACAATTCGGTATATTCATCATCTGGCTATTCGGATTTACCTACGGCAGAGATTTAAAAGCAAGAGGAGATATACGGCTCAAATGAGCTGGTGCTAGGGTTATAGAATTGAGCTCCTGATACCGGTTTCTTTATTTTGACTGGCTTTTGAGAGAGAGGAGATCGTAGGGTTTAATCTGACGGCTCAAATTAGTGCCCGCGTGATACGCGGGTTAAATTGGATAATCATTTTTTATTTATGTCTAAGCATTCCATTAATTGAAAGATAGATGGTTTAAGATTTGGTTAGAGTAGACTGAAAAAATTATATTTTTTCAAATATTTTATCGAACATTTTATGTGACCAAATGAATCAAGTCTAAAATGAATTATCACATGCAAAATTTGTCTATCTTTTGACAAAAATAAATACTAAATTTATCGTTAGTTATTTTCTCCTAAATAATGAAATTGATATCTGAATCATAATAACATGAATTTGAATATCATGAAGTTTTATTTTCCAAAGAAAAACAATTAAAATAATAAATTTGTTAATTTCAACAATTTTGGAGAACTCATTCATTAACTAAAACTGTTATTTTCAATAATCAACATGACTAAAAATTATCAACATAAATAATCTTGGAACTTGAAACAATAAGCATGATCAAGACTCTGCTAACATTTTTATCGACTTGAAAACAATAATCCTGGGATTCTAAACTGACATTGATCTCTACAATTGCACCTAAACTCTTGCCTGTTAGATTTTGGGGTTAGCGCGGAAGCATTCATGTGATTGTAATTTAAAATTTTCTTCCAAAACAACTTTAAAGATCGTGGTTATGTTGTTGTTGATGTAAACAATATACTATTTAAATTAATCTATATTAATTTAACATGCATGCAATAAATATTTTATTTATCAACATAAATAAAATTTACTAATAATAAAACATACATTGATGTGCTTATTATCTTTCTCGAGCCTTTTGAATATCCTCTTTGATTTTTCCTTTTTAGTAGTGCACCAAACGTTGCACCTCTAGTTGGCACACTAGCGCTCATCTACGAACAAATCGCTCCCACTATTGAGAACAAAAGAAACCCTTTTCTTTTCTAGGATGTTTGAAGTCTTTAGGAATAAATTGGAACTATTCCAATAGAGAGATAAAAATTACTGCTAAACTATTTTCGCTTAATTTATATCTATACTAATGTATTTGTGCATGCATATATATAAAGCAACGTAAACAACAAGACCTTCTTGTTATTATTTCTTCTTTTTGCCTTCAACAACAAGACCTTCTTGTCATTAATTTTCTTTTTGCCTTCAACGTGAACAAGAAGTTTTGCCTTCAACTTGAACAAGAAGTTTTGCCCAAGAAGTTTTGCCTTCAAAGTTTGTGTATATATAAACTTAGATTTGTTTTAATTGTATCCCAATACAATAATGTCAATCAAATATCTCTCCAAATCAAATTTGGTCTCTTAAAGATTATTTCCAAAAAATAAAATTAGGATACTTAATCAAATTAGGAATCCTAATTAAATAAAAACTTTCCTATTTAATCTTAAATAAGACTCTAATTAATTTGGGTGCTAGCCCACTAAATTAAAGCACAATAGATTAAATATTATTTTGGCATAATAATTAATTAACTATTAATTAATTAATTTAACTTACTTAATTTTAATTAACAATAAATTAAAATTATATTTAATTTATTTAATATCAAATATCAAATATTTATTTAAACAATTAAATCTAATTTTATATTTCAAATTTATTAATCAAATTAATATTTCTGAAATATTTCGAATATCCTAATCCAATTAGGAAATGTCAAAATAATCATTTATTAACTTTTAATAAACATCCTCGAATTTGTAACATATACGAGAACTGTATTGTGCGACCGTCCTAGGTTCATTATCGAGTAGCAGTGGAATAATATTAACTCTTTAATATTTCATCTCTATGATATTCCACAGACCATGGGTAATCGCCTAGCAGCAAGCCATGACCCCTAGTCGATGAATGAAGTGGGAAAACATATGAACCTGTTAGAATACACTTCGAACATGTCATCTCATTCCTTCCGATATTTATGTTTTTTATCGAGTCTGGATTATGGTAAGGTCAAACATTATACTCGACATATCTTTAAACTTTATCTTGTGGATTTGATATCTCTAAGATATCGACTGCTTTGGCCAAAGACTTATATCCACAATTTTGAGTTTACTTGAAACATCTCTTTTATTATCAAAGCTATCAGATCCCATCTTGAAGCATACGTGACTTCGTACTTCAATTGCTCAAGGCCATCTAATATTTATTCAAAGGACGTGGATAGTCGAATGAGGATATACTAGTGAACCAAGAGTACTATCGCACAAGTCATCATATGATCTCAGGTCAAAGGATATGATGACACTAATGTATTATTACGAAGATCAATGACCTTAGATAATATTACCATGTGATCTTACGTTTCTGTGGTCGTGTTCGATATTTCATTCTACTAATAAAATATCTATTGTCTGTGTCCTTATGATATGAGACTCATCATCCATTCTATTAACATCATATGTCAATTTAGGCCACACACAATAATATTGGTTAAGTGATATATTATTGTCATGTATAACAGTCACATTGATCTCTAGAATTGCACCTAAACTGTCGCCAAAACCATAGCTTGTTAATGAAAATTCACAAGATGCTCACTTTGCCTGTCTTCAGAAGCACCCTTACATTTAACAATATTTTGTCGACCAGATAAAGTGCTGCATTATCTGAATCTCTCTTTCTATATCCTCTCTCTCTTGTTTAATTTGTTGACAACCTTCTTCTTTAATATTGACTTGCATGCATAAATATTGCCTGTTGAATGATTCTGTATTGGCCTAATGGCCTTGTGCTTTCATTGGTTGTGGATGTGGCTGCTGCCTTGGTTATGGCTGTGCAAATTTCATTGGTTGTGGATGTGTAGTTGATAAGTTTGATGGGTTTGTTATGAAACACCAGTTTGATGACTTGAACGAGCAGTGCTTGATCTGACTATAGCCATTCATATCAGATTGAGGAACGATTTCTTAGCTGCCACAGCAACCCATTATGAGATCAAGATGATATATAAAATACAATTTGAAAAATGGATCTTGAAGAAATTAAATCATTAACATCATAACCCCACTAAATAGAGTCGTTGATCTTTTTCTCAACTGAACCCTCATTTAAATTGTCCACCAGTGACAAAACCTTTGCTGGCTGCATCAAATTCGTTTTGGATTGTTGGAGTTCAAACAAATTTCACCTATTATGTTTCAGATACCGTAGCTGTTTCTTCAAAAGTTAAAAACGTATGAGCTTCAGAACTTTAATTTATCAGGAACTGAGCAAAACATAAAAGAAATCTTTCAATAACAAAACAGACGCATGTAATTTAATTTAATTTATCGAAAACTGAACAAGTAGCAAAAGAAACCTTTAAGTTCCAAAACATTACAATGAGGGAACAGCTCAGATTCCTCATAATTATCCATTGCAACCCATGGTTTGTCTCCCCGAAATTATCAACAAAACTGTATTTGGGTAGCAATCCAAGCATCCCGTAACCTCCAATCTCAATTAAAAACTCACATAATCAACAACCTTTAATTTTAGCTTATTAAATATGCCTAAATTCATTAATCACCCAATGAAATTAATGTTTTCCTCCCTAATAAAGAGATAAGCCCATAAAACATTTATTAATTGCCAAGTGTATAACTTAATTTTTCTCCGCAAATTTATAAAGTGTATGACTTAAATTTTATTCCCAAATTAAGGAGAGCATCTCAAGACTCAAAATGAATGTGAGAGTTTTAAGTTGCTCAGCTTTTATATATAATAATAGATATGAGAAGATTGATATCTTATCTTTCTCCAATATTTGTTCTCCATCACTTGTAACTTATTTCCTTATTATGCTCATTACAGTTCAAGTGTACAGTTATAAATATAAGGTAAAGATCAAGGCTGAAATAAATCAGTTAAACCATCTATTGTTTATTCAACTGTCCATGTTAAGTTTATAGTTTTTACATGGTATCAGTTTAATTTTTAAAAAACTAACGCTTCTTCAAAACGATCATTCTTTACGCTTCCGCATGATCCAAATGGCTAGCAATAACGCCACCACATCCCATCCTCCAAAACTTATCATTGTCGCATCTTCCACCATCATCCCTGTCAAACTCGAAGGCTCCCAAAATTATTTGGCATGGAAAATGCAGTTCCTTAATCTCCTCAGAGGTCATGATTGCTAGGGTTGGTGCTTCGAGCGCTAATCCGTATCGTATTTATGATAAATTCATGAATACAAGTAATCACTTTTTCTATAATATTATTCATTTAATAGTAGCACCTCTTATTATATATATTCGATTTAATTTAGATTAAATTGAAACTAACTGAAGTTTACTGATGTATATATTAGACAATGACCCGAGAATATACAGTAGTTACACAGTTACAATGAGGTTTTAAATTGATATTGGAAGGTGTCACTACTTATGATATATTCTCAAATAAAGTTTCTGATTGAGATTTGCTGACACGAGTTGGTTAGTAAAACCTGTTGAAACCAATACATGTCGTATATCGAGATTTAGTCTGATGGTTTATCCCAGTAAACCATGAGTCTTGGGAGACTCGTATAGACATGTAGGTGTTTATTTGATGAGAACTGAACGACTCACCAAAAGAATTCCTAATAAATGACACACCAACGTCAATAGGAATCGTCCTGAATCGAGTAGCATATATGGTCCTTTGACTTGAGATACCACTCTGGATGTATGAGTGATCTTCCACACTTTGACAACAGTCACGTCATCGGTCAATATAGACCATACCTCCGCCTGTTTGTTGGGTATGGACCGATACTTATGATATCATGTGATGTATCCAGAGAAAATCCGTCAGTCCCGTGTACGAGATTTAGGTATCCACTTCGTGATCCTTTAAATCCTTGGACGAGGTACACTGTAGAAACTAGTTCCGAGTATTTATCTAGAGAATCACAAATATATCATGACACATATATGAATTATACACTATGGGGATTTGATGTTCTCGTTTATATCTCTAATACAATTCAGATAATCTATGATGGGGGACTATATGATATGCTTAGAATTTGACTTGTATGGTTTCAGCGTGGTTATCTATGGTTGTCATAATTTATGATTGAGAAAATTATGGATGCGGAATGTGTTCGGTGATCGATATACATGAACCTATAAAGTCCCACTAATAAAGTATACTCATAGTGCCTAGAGTAATTAATTATGAATAATATGGATTATTTGTAACCTTACACATGCCAAAGTATTTTTATATCTAATGTGTTTTGTATATGATACATAATTTGATTATATACACATTGGATCCAATTGAATTTTGACACATGTCATTTAATAATTATTTAATTAATTTAAAATTAATTAATCATTATTATTAGAATATTCTTGGATTAAAGCTTATAAGATAAGCTTAATACTCGGTTAAATGTTAACCATATATTTGTGACAAAATTTATCATCATTTTAGCTATGTATTAAATTTTTTCAAAATGGCAAAAATACCTCCCTTTTACAAATCCCTAAAATTTTGGCCATTTAGTATTTGGGATGGCTTGTAAATTTTTTCATGAATTTGTTCATGAGAGAGAGAGCAAAATTAGGATTTTTTTTTATGGTTTGATCAATTCACCAAAATTTGAGAATGTGGAAGAACGATTGAAAGTAACCATTGAAGAAATTAAGGTAATTTTTAATTTAATTTGGTTGAAATATTTTTTTTTATGTTTCCAATTGATTATATATGATATAATAGAGATGATCTCATTATTTGGTGTTTATGGATGTTTAGAAACCCCAATAGGATAGTCTTAATACACGTGTAAAATTAATTAGTGTAATTAGACCTAATTAAGGTGTAAGACACTAAATTGCCATTGTAGAGTTATTTAAGACACTCATTAGTGTCCTATAGTTGTTCTAGAGTGGTTTTGTGGTTGTGACTCTCCTTGGTGTATTTTTGGATTTGTTAATTGTATGAATTTTGAATTATTTAGGTATTAAAGTGATTAATTATATGATTAATTCAAAAGTGTTTATTATGAAATTAAGGTGTTGTGGATGAAATTGGATGTGTGATAGTGAGTAGGAGAAATTCTTTAAATTTCTTGAAGTATTTTGAGAATTTTCCCAAAAACTGCATTATGGGCAAAATCATAATTTACTGAAAATTATGACTATTTTCCACTGCCACACTACTATAAGCACTGTAGCAATTCATATATGTGTAGGAAAATTCTTGGAATTTTCAGGATCGTTTTGGAAATTTTCTGAACTAGGGGCAAAATGATAATTTGCTAAAATTACCATAATCAATCGATGCTACAAAGAATGGATCACTGTAGCAATGGACTGGCTCGATTTTACGGATGATCCGGTTGTCTGATTATCCCTGTCAGTTGATTCTATAAACCGATAAATGGATTAACGTGTAATCGCGGAAAGTATTTCCGAAAATTTTATCCCGAATCTCTACACATAATCACTTATAATCTTTGATACTAATGAGTAATTAGAGTGAAATACATATAAATTAAAGATATATGATACCCAATAATTTATCCAGATTTAAAAATTTTAAAAGTCGATTTCGCACTCCAACACGCTTTCTTTGTATTTACCCCAACAATGATATGGTTGGCTTCATAGATGGCAGTGAAGCCTGCCCTCCCAAAAGACCTCCCCATTGGTTCGTTGAACTCTGCATATATTGTTTGGTAGAAGAAAGATGCATGTCTCCAATTTTCATTTAAACAACATACTCCATTGTCCACAAGCAGCCACAAATCTTATTTCAATTAATCAGTTTTGTTTAGAGAATAATTGTTACTTTATACTAGCTGTTAGTAACTTTATTATGAAGGAGAACCTGACAGGCAGAATTCTACTTCTAGATGTGGTTGAAAATGGCCTATATCAGTTAGCTGGGTGTAAGGTCTCAGAAGAGCCTCATGTGTCTTTCAGCAAGCATAGGGGTTCAAGCTAATAAAGAAACCTGGCACTCAAGATTAGGACACCCTTCTAATGTCGTTTTAGATGTTTTGTGTCGTTCAAATGGACTCCCTGTCAAAGGTGCAAAATAAATTGATTTTTACTTGTTTTGTCAACTGGGAAAAGCCAAACAACTTGACAGAAACTACTATATGATTGATTACTAGGCAACCTCATGTAATCGAGCGAACCTCAAGAACCGTGAATCAAGATTTTGTAAGAAAAAACCCTTCCAATATCAGATTGAATCCTCAAGAAATCTATCCTTGAAAACCCTTTATGAATCATTGAAGGAAACCTTGCTAGTTATTTAAAGGCACCACAATGATCTACAATCTTTGATAAGTCATTATAAGAGTTCAATAAAGAACCAAAAGAGAATTCACTCTCACACACACTTGGATATTAAACAGCAATGACTTTTCTTTATTCCAAATTCTCAATCAAAATTATATCTAAGTATTGTTGGTTATATGCCCTAGATCCAATAGGGATAAATATGTAATTTTATAGTATTGCATTGATTAATAAAATATGAAAGTTTTTTTATAAGTATTGTCTATAAGCAATTTTGACTACTTGTAAAATAAAGTCCTTAGAATGATGATTAAAGGAATTAAAGTTAGTTTAATTTATGAGATCCAGTCATTCTTAAATGTTCCCGATCGTAGGATTATCAACGCAGGACATTGATAGATCCAGTTTAGATCGGCATATGTTATGTCTGCTTCTTTATCGAAGGAATGTAGCTGATCTCATAAGCTACTAGTGAAAGTGTTCACTTAGTCTAATATATGGATGTTTGTTGGAGAACAAGTACATCGAACTGACCCACTTGAGAAACCATATGGAGTGTTATCCACATGTCTATGGGATTTCTCTTTGTAACGATAGTATGAATGATCCTTAGACATGAGATCTCCATGGCGTCTTGTATGTAGATCATTTATGCTTTGACATTACACCTCCGTAGTCCATAGCAATATTGCGTATAGGGTAATGATTGGGCAATATGAAAAGCGTACGAAGATAGTGAGTGATCAATAAAAGATTCGCCGCTCTGGATAACATAGAGTCGATATCCTAAGAGGCGCGATTTGACATAACTGATAATATAAGTCCATGGCCATGGCGAGTTCTGAAAGGAGTTTCAGAAACTCTATATATATATTATCAGCTTAAGTCAATGTTCTAATTAGACCCGGCCAAGGTTCCGATTCGAAACCGGAGTTCCAGTTCCGGTTCTGGAACCGGAACCTGACCGGTTCAGTTAGGGTAACCCTATGGTTCCAACGTCCCCCCAACGGCTACTAGCCGTTGGGGGGCCAGCGCCAGCCCAACGGCTAGTAGCCGTTGGGCTGGGAAGCAGGGAGCAACGGCTCTCTGCCCCAACGTCCAAAAAAATAAAAAATAAATTTTTGGGGGATTTCCCTAATTACCCCTAATAACGGTAATAAACGGTTAATTTTAGAGGCAGTTTAGGTATCACAAAAATATTTTAAAATGTATAAATATGGGTGATTTTTCATTATTTCAACACACCAATTTCTCAATTCTCAATTCTTAATTCTCTCAATTCTTACAATTCTCTTATTCTCAATTCTCTCATTTACAAATTACAAATTACAATTTATCATTCTCAATTCTATAATGGCAAGCTCATCTGAGAACACAATGCCAGATGTGCCAACCCAAGAGAGCGGCCCTAATATCGATTTACGGAGAAGAGAAGTTAAGTCTCGTTCCTCGGATATTTTCAAAATTCATTTTCATTTAGACGTTGCTGATGTCTGATGAAGGTTCAAGAGCAGTATGCAACCATTGTGGGTTTCTTATAAATTTTCTGGTGGATACGACAATATGATCAAACACCTGGAAAGACATCATCCGGTTGAACTTGGACTTGATACGACGCAAACTCAAATGGCTAGGTACAGATCATCTAGTAGAGGTACGAGTGCTTTAGATTTATTTAAATATTCTGATGCTAAAAATAGAGAAGAAATTGCTAAATTAACTTGTATGACATATTTTTCTTTAAGTTTTGGTGAAAAATTACTTTTACGAATTACGTTCAAAATGCTTTAAATCATGCTGCATGTAGAATGACTAGAAATACAACAAAACGTCAAATTTTTAAATTATACAAAGATGGTAAAATTATTTTAAATGAAACATTTAGAGATATTAAAGGACGTCTATCTATTTGTTCTGATATTTGGAGTGACCATTGGCGAACACACTCATACATGGGTGTGACTTGTCATTGGATTGATGCATCATGAAATATGCAAAAACGACTTATTGCATTTAGAGTTTTTGATGAACAACATACTGCACAAAATATTTATAGAATGATTAAAGTAATTTTTGATGAATATGGTTTATTAGGTAAAATTTTAACAGTTGGATTTGATAATGCATATGCAAATACTGCATCAATCAATGATTTAATACAAATATGCGAACCAAATTTAGGAGGTCATTTTTTTCATGTTCGTTGCACATGTCATGTCCTTAATTTATGTGTTCAAGATGGTTTGGAAAAATTATCACCTTTCATTGAGCCTATTAAAAAAGCACTTAATTGTATTTGGTCATATTCTCAAGTTAGGAGAGAATGGGCCAAGTTTTGTAAATTTAATGGTATTAAATCGATAAAATTTTCACGAGATGTTCCAACACATTGGAATTCAACTTATTTTCTTTTATGTCAAGCTTTGCAATACAAAGATGCATTATGTAGTTTTTTTTCTCAAAATGTTCAACATATCACACTTTTTCCTAGTCAATGGGAAGTTTGTGAAATTTTTTTAGAGATTTTAAAAGTGTTTAATGATGCTACACAAAGTTTTAGCGGAGTTTATTATCTTACAGCACATTTATTTATTCTTGAAAATTTGAATATTGTTGGAACTCTCGATGAGCATGTTGATAGTAGTGATCTTTGATCATACCCTTTAGCCACAAGTCTGCCCTTAATTAAATCGCTCAACACTGCCATCTGGTTACCTCGTAGCCTTATATAAACTCACTTGTTTTGCACAAGTTTACCAGATGGACGTTGATATAAGGACCAAGTACCATTTTCCATAAATGCATCAAATTCTCTACCCATTGCAGCACGCCATTGTGAGTCACAAACTGCCTCAGTGTATCCAGTTAGTTCAGGAATGTCTTGTATTGCAGAATAAGCTTGCAAAGGGTGTCGGGTAGAGTAAAATACTTTGTAGTCTGAGAATTGTTTTGGTCGAGAGTGACCTGTATTAGATCGTGTCAGGATAAGACTAAAGTCAGGCTAGACATTTGTATTTGTAGAATGAACAACAGGTTGAGACAGACTATTCGTGGCAGGGAACTCGGGTATTGGTTGTGGAGTGAGAGATATGTAAGGTGCAGAAGTCGCTTAGCTAAGAGGTTTTCAATATTTAAACTTGTAGAACTAGGGATAAAATCTCGTGAATCTCGAGTTGGAGGCGGATTTGGAGATATTTGTTCCGAGAGAATAGGCATTTGAATGGAGTGACGAGACTAATTAGGATTAGATGCAAGAGTTGTAGCTTCTAGTGGTAATGATTCATTTGTATCAGCCAATAATGTACCTATTGGAAATTTAGCATGCAATATGTGGCGGAAAATTAAAATTTTTCAATTTTAAATATAAATTTCCAATCCAATATCGTTATTAATTTTTCATGCTTCATGGTAATATTTATTTATGAAACATAAATAAAACATACCTTAAACCTTTAAGTAATCATCGTTCCGTCGGTATCCACACAAAGTAGAGAGTTAATGATTTTGGATTTCTCAAATCCAATATTATGTAAGTGTCTTTTCTTTGGTGCTAGCTTAAGAAAATAGACTCGTTTTTGGTTTATGGAATATTGAGAATATAAAGAATTTTGTTTAAAGAAAAATCAATTTTTTCCTTTCAAATTGCTTTCTTTCTCACGTGAATAGCCTCTCAAAATTGCCAAAGTTTCTTTTCGATTTTGTTGTCTTTCAAGTTAATGGCAAAAAGGGTTAATTTATAGGCTTTTGATTTGAGTTGTTTTAATTCCAATCAAATTAGAATTAATACGATAGGATTTAATCCTATTAAAATAGGAATTTTAATCCATCCTAAACAAACAACCATTATCTTATTTTATTTAATTTGAGTTGTTTTAATTCCAATCAAATTAGAATTAATAGGATAGGATTTAATCCTATTAAAATAGGAATTTTAATCCATCCTAAACAAACAACCATTATCCTATTTTATTTAATTAAATTAATTAAATAAAATTTATCAATTCTAATCAAATTAGAATACTATAAATCTGAAATTATAATTTAATACAAATATTTTTCTAAATTATATTTCAGCCCTTATATTTTTAGAAATTACAAATTGACCCATGCACTTTTGGAAATTACAAAACAGACCTTAATTTCCAGATTTGCACATTGGTCCTAAAATTTCAAGAATTCCATTTTTATCCATAATTTCAAAAATTATGAATTTACCCCAAAGTTTAAGAACTTAACATTTAAGTCCTAAAACTTAAATCTACATAATTTATCATTAACTCATCAATACTTTAAAGTGTGTGACCCATTAGGTTCTTTCTTATGTTGGCAATGGAGATAGTTATAGACTTCGTAAGTCTCGATAAATTAATCTAATTAATTTATCATCAATTAACTCCTTAATTAAGAAACTAACTTTCATATATCAAGAGCGGCATTAGTAATGCATCATGACCCCCAATTAAGAAAGAATACAAACTTTAGTGAAACCTATTTCGTATACGATTACCGTATAATTCAATCCTTTCGCCTCATACATATCCCACCAACAATTCTAGAGTATGGAAAATGTCTACTCTATTAAATCATAGCTATTAGAACTAGAGGTGGTCGGCGGTTCGGTTCGGTTCTGAACCAAAACCAAACCGAACAGTTATCGGTTCCACGTGTGTGGAATCGGAATCGGAACCGGAATCGGAACTGAACTGTTCGGTTCCAGTTTCGGTTATGATTCCATTCGTTTTTTTTGTTTTATTGAAAATAAAAATTGAGATTAATAAAATAATATAATTGAAAATTAAGAATTTGAATTTATATAATAAACTTACAATTACATTACATAATTATATTAAATTACAAAAAAAAAAAAATTATTATCTAAACAAATAAAAAAATTAAATTAAAGAGTTTGAACTTAAATTTTTAAAAACTTAAGTTGCATACGTATCCTCTAGGGGTGAGAGGAATCAAAGCTCACGTAATTCCATTACATTTTAAGGATATTTCCATCATTGTAATTTTATAATTATTTAAATATTTAATTATCAATCATCATCCGTGCATGTTGATCATTCAGCTCCAGTTCCGCTTGCACTTGCAGATGCATTATCGAACAAGTCTTCAAATTCATCAGAGGCATCTTCTTGTTGCCTCAGATCAGCTCGGGTCCAATCATCCACACATGATGCTGCTTCTAGAGTGCTTGGATGTAATGAAGACCGTCTGACTTCCAATATATTGCTTCCGATGCTAAAGGCTTGCTCAATCGCAACGGTGGAAACAAGTGCTGCCAATATCTCTTTAGCAATAATTATAATACAGGATATACATTTTGATGTCGGTTCCACCATTCAAGGATTTAAAATTTTTTACTAACTAAACATTCAGTTGAAAACTCAAAATTTATAGATAAATAATTATCTAATTCTGGGTTATTAGTCGTGTTATCTCTATGTTTTTTATTTCGTTGTAATAACCAACGATCACCTGCGCTAAGTCTAGATTCCATTACGGTCGTTTCACTACTACTAGATTAACCTACTGATTGCAAGTTATATCTTCTAACATAATCATTAAATAACTCTATTAAATCAATTTTTATTTTAGCTATTATTTTTGTAATATCAACTTCATCTGATATTCCTAAATATCCATAGTAAGCGGGTAAAGCACTATTCAAACCTTCTAATTTAAATCTAAGATCAAAAACAGCAGCAATAAGATAAACTAAATGAATGTCTCTAAAATAATTCAACCATTTTCATTTCATAACATTAATAGCTTAAAAAAAACAATATCAGTATTGACTTCCACGACACTTTCTCACAGTTATTAAGCCCACAACCATTTGACTGGTTTTAGCCATAGCAGTTCACTTTCATTGGCCAATCCGACAGTGAATGTGTGTTGTTATAAATTCTCTAAATATATAGTTTAAGTATATGAGAGACATGTCCCTTAAGAAATGTCTTATGGGAAAGACACAAGTTGAAGGGACATGTCCTCTAAATTGGAAGAACACACCTCTAGGCCCCAAAAGGTATAAGAAAGGGGTATAACCCTTAGGAGGGTTATACCTTAAGCCAAAGGATGTTCACAAAGACATCATTTCATGCTTATATGGGGGAAAGATGGGGCTTAGGTTTATTCTCTCCAATCTGAGATTCATACATTTACAAGTCACTCATTTATAATAAGTGAGTCAAGTTAAGAGATAGTTTCAACTATTTTTTCCTTGTTCAAGTTCTTGTTAAAGGAGTATCCCTTCTACAAGAAGCATCCAAGTAAACCTGGGAGAAAGTTAGCCACAAAACCATATGTAGAGCACCGAGGCGGGACTAATAAGTTCTTAAGGACAGAGGCAACTCGACTTGGACCAAGTTTGATCATCATCTTCTACATTTCCAAGTTTTTCTAATTTTTATGGTTTATGTTCAATTTGGCATGTTAGTGTACAATTGATTGAATGTAGCATGTTAATTTCGTTTAATGGCACATATTGAACACCAATCTTAAGAACTTATTACACTTTAAAGTGTTGTTAAATGAAATTTTACATGTTTTAATTGTCAATTTTATGGAAAATGTGTTATGTGCATGAAAAATATGCATGGGCGTTCGAACGCCCGATGAACGTGTAGGTAAAAAATTCTATTTTTCGTAGTCTCGTTCAAACGCGTCTTCAAACGCAACTCGAACGCCAATCTTCTGACAAATAAAATTCGAACGCGTTTACGAACACAACACGAACGTGAACTCTCTGGAACACCTTGTTCAAACGCGTTTACGAACTCAACACGAACATGAACTCTCTGGAAAACTTCGTTCGAACGTGTTTACGAACGCTACACGAACGTGAACTCATTGGAAAGTTTCGTTCAAATGAATTAACGAATGTGACACTAACAAAATTAATCCTGAAGTTATTATATGACCATATGATATACATGTATGACATATATGCAGTAATTTTAACTTAGGAAAATCATATACTGTATTATTATAAACTTGGTAGTATAGGTTTAAGTTAATATTAGGGTGTTTAATTATCACAAGCATACACATAATGATAAAGTTGAAAATTAATTATGTGTTGCATACTTGGCTGAGAATTAAAAGAGTAACTTTACACAAGTAATTTCGTCCAAGCTTGATTGATTTATACATATACACATACGAATTTACACATATTAATTATTGTATTGTGAATTGAAGTGTAATACTAAGTTTGAATGTCTAACATATTCTATTGAGAAAGTATTTAAAGGATATTCTGTCAACAAGGTGATAAGAGCCTAAGTTGGTAGGGATTTAAGTGATTACTCTGGACCTCCCTCGTCCTCTGGGAATATCCCTTTATTCATTCATCATAAGAAACCTTAGTCGTAAATTCAAGGACTTGTGTTATTTGGTACTACTGTCCAATATAACAACGAGTGGATTCTTAGTATATCACTTAAACAAGATCATACGTTCGATCGTTGTGTAATTTATCTTTTATAGACTTATTGATTACTATTGATTTTTCCAGTTACACATGGCTAGTGGAAATATCACAATACTGGTCGCTCATGGAGAAAAATCGGAAAAGTTTGGTGGAGCAAACTTTGAACAATGGCAAAGCAAAATGTTGTTATACCTGACAACACTCCAGTTGGCTAAATACCTCAAAGATCCTCTGGTTCCCGTGGAGGGAGAAACGAAAACAGCCAAACAAATGCGAGAAGAGACATGGTCGTCAGACGACTTCTTGTGCAAGAACTACTCTTGGGAGGACTTGACAATACCTTGTACAATATGTTGGAAATGGTGATCGAGCACCATTCATTTTTTGTATGAATATTTATTATTTATGCAATGTAATATTTTATTTATCATGATTTTTTAATTATTTGTATGGTAATTTCTTACTTTTATTTATATATTGTAAATCTAAGTGTTAGATTACTCTAAGAGTTAGAGATTTCGAGTTTCACTCAAAATCTTATATAAAATTAGTAAAGACCCGAGAGTTACAATATATGGTGATATAGTTACAAGAGTTGCAAATGGTGTTGAGAAATATCACGCATTCTCTCGAATATAAATTATTCCTGGTCTAGATCTATTGACATGAGTCGGTCATTATATTGGTAAGACTAGTGCATTGTCTATATATGTAATGGACATATGGTTTGTCTCAACAGACTATGAGCTTAACGGAAGTTCGTATAGAAATACGGATATTCATTAGTGGAATGAATATCGAACAAACTCATAGAAGATGACTAAAAGATATTCCATAAAACTGTCAATAGTTATCTTTTTCAAGTTGAGTAGTTATTGTGGTCATTGACTTGAGATACCAGGGTGATCTTGTGAGTGATCCTCTATGCCTAATACCATGTATGTCAGAAACCTTTTATGGTATGACCTCTAGATGACTGTTTGGTATAGACCGATGCTCAGAAAGATCAATGTGTGTTAATATGAGGATTCGTTAGTCCATATGGTTGGATTATGTTTCCAAAATTTTTTCAGAGTATATTCAGGAAATCTTTCGGCGAAAGTTCGTTGAAGAAATTATTTCTTTAACATTATAAATAATATTGAAAATGAGTTTTGCATATATTATTTATTAATGGAATATAATTATGAAAGTTTATTATATAGTGAGTAGATAAGGTTTTGACAGTAAAACTATAACCTTACTCAATAGGAGACGGTAATGACGAAAGGACTATACATTAACGTTTTAACCTCAACTTGTATGGTTCAGCGTGTCGTGTTGTTTTTAGTCATGATTTATAGGTGGGCAGGGCTTCATGAATATGTATACAAATATATGAGATATATATGTATATATATAAGTAACAACCGAACGTGAGCCTAGAGAGTTCCACTATATTAAGTTTACTCGTTGAGCACTAGGGCGACTTTTGTCAAATGTTGACAAAGTATTTTGGGTTTTAGGATTAAATTGTTTGATCTGATAATTCATTAGATGAATTAAGTTAATTGAATTAATTAATTTTATATCAAGAGTTGATATAAGTTTATTGTATAATAGATGTAAATTTGATTTACATAAAATTAGTAATCAATTAGTGAATTAATTTAATTGTTAAATTAATATACAAAAATTAATTACTTACTTTATACAAATAAAGGTATTAATTATTTAAGGTAACTATAGTTAATGCAATTGAATTTTTTTAGTTAAAGTAACTAAAATCTTTTAATTGTAATTTAGTTAACTTGGTTGGTGAGATATTTTTTTTTAACTTTGGTTAAGTTAAATTTTTGAAATTTGTGGTGTAGGGAAAAGATTCTCTTGTACCACGGTTTAATAAATGGTTTGGTTTTGATTTTCTTTATTTTTTTTAATTAATAAAACAAAAGCCAAATAGAAGAAGCCAAAAAAAATAAAAAATTTCTTGCCTTTCCTTTTGTTCTCTGCCTGCCGAACCAAGAAGAAAAAAAAACTGAATATTTTTTTAGTTTTTGGCTCTACAAATTCAAGCCTAATTCTCACCAAAAATTACCCAACAAGATATCAAGAACATGGAATTAATCCTAAAGTGTTAAGGATTAATTTGTGTGTTTGAAGTGTTAATTTTTCTAGGGTTTAAGACTTAAACTTTAGGGAAATTTTTGTTGTCATTCTTGAGTGATCAAACCACATTTTGGTCACCAAGATTTGTTCTTCAAGAAGCTTGATTTGATGGAGATAGAAGAAGTTCAAACATTCAAAGTGCTTGGTGGATTTGGGGCTTGGATGCAAAGCTTCTCAAATTGGTGAGGACTCAAAGCCATTGTAGGTAAATTTATCTTATAAATTTATTGTTGGGTTGTTGTTGTAGTTGAGGAAATTGTTTATGGAATTGTTGGATAATTATAAGCATGTATGTGAGGAATTTTTAAGCATTAAAGAGTATAGAAAATTAATGTATGGATGATATATTGATTTTATATGCTTGGTTTATATTTGACAATTGTTGGAGAATATTTTGATGCTTGGATTATTTTATTAAGTGTTGATAAAATTATTAAAGTGTTTAGAATATTTATTTAAGCTTATGGAAATTATATTGATGCATGGAAAAATTAATATATGATGATATATGATTTTTAGTGCATTGGAATAATTTTAAGTTTATGGAAATAAATATTTTAATAGACTTTTTAGGGTATTGCCGAAAAAAAAAATAAATAAATATTGCTCGGGATTTGATCTCGCGCGCGTTCCGCTGCTCTCGGCATATCCGTTTTCCTAAAAAGTGGTATCAGAGCGATACATGCTAATAATTATTCATGTCTTTTACAAATTTTTCTTGATGGTATAAAATGCCCATGCATACATGTAATTGTTGATTATATGTTTAGGCATTTTTTTTGTACATGCATACATTTAAATATTTGTATGTGTTTGAGCATGTAAAATCTCTACACTAGATCTTAGTGTCATTAATTTTGTATGAAAATATGACATGGTCCGGCTTGTCTATACGGTGTTAGTTAAACCATTATGATTATTCCCAATATTGCTAAAGCGTGAGGGATTGGTTATAATGTTTTGTTTTAATCCGGTTAAACATTAGATGAGTCAAATTTAAGAGAAAATATTTTCCAATATTGCTAAAGCGTGAGGATAATATTAGTATCCTACTTTTGACGATAGACAAGTTGATCTAAAATTGAATTATCCAATATTGCTAAAGCGTGAGGATAAGATTCGATTTAAGACCGAATGGAAGAGTTGCATGAGATGCAATTGACAATAGTTGTCTACCTCTTGAATTTACAATGGTCAATATTGCTAAAGCGTGAGACTTTCGTAAATGTCAAGAATGATCTACTTCTCATTGTGAGATTTAAGAGTTAAATTTCCATATTCTTGTTTGTAGAGATTATAAAGAATATGTAAGAGAGTGTGACGACACTTTATAGAAAAAGTAATTCCATATTTATTATTTTTTATTTATTATCATTTTTTGTTAGACAGATTTTCTGAGAATGTCTTTCGAACCTGCTTTCGCGTATACTTGATACACATAGGCT
Organism: Zanthoxylum bungeanum; assembly: GCA_019454045.1. Classification (NCBI taxonomy): domain Eukaryota; kingdom Viridiplantae; phylum Streptophyta; class Magnoliopsida; order Sapindales; family Rutaceae; genus Zanthoxylum; species Zanthoxylum bungeanum. The sequence continues at coordinate 21,518 of SKCR01014041.1, read as the reverse complement.
CCAACGTGTTGTTAATTATAATGTTTGGCTCATGAATCTCCGAATTCTCTATTAAGCGGAGCAACTTGAATATGTTCTAGATCGCCCAATACCCGCAAGGGTTTCAGATGATGCTTTAGATGAGGAACATGAGACATTCAAAAGATGGAACGATGATGATCAGAAAGTCCGGTCATACATATTGGGATCTATGGTGTCGAAACTACAGAGGAAGTATATGTCGATGCTTGATTCCGGATCCATCTTGTTGCATATGAAGGAACTATTCAGTGATTGACCACATATAGAGATGCATAAGGTGGTTGTCGAGCTTTTTCATACTTTCCTCCCAGAGGGAAAACATGTTAGCCCACATATGTTGAAGCTAATAGATTGTATCGAAGAGCTCGAAATGATGGATATTCCTATTGACAACCGCCTCGGGAATATTGTGATTCTCGCATTTCTTCCTAAGTCTTTCAAGGACTTTACTGTTAACTTTAACATGCATAAGATGATTCCCACATATTCTGAGTTGCACAATATGTTGCTGACGGCTCAAGATGACATGAATAAGAATAATTCTGCTTTTATGGTCATTGGTGCTTCTTCTTCTGGACCTTCACAGGCTTCTCAAAAGCCGGCTGTGAAGAAACAGAAAAAGAAAAAGAAAGTTACAGGTAAAGGTCATAAGGTTGCTTCTGCAGGGGTTTCTAAGCCAAAGGTGAAGACGGATGTTGCAAAAGGAAAATGTTTCCAATGCGGCATACTTGTACACTGGAAACGCAATTGTCCAAAATATTAAGCTTCTTTGAAGAAAGCTCCCTCAGGTATTTGTTTTCCTATTATTGACATTACACTTGCTTTTGATTCTAGTTCGACTTGGGTGTTAGACACTGCTTATCCCTCTCATATTTGCAATTCGTTACAGGATCTGAGGGAAACTAGAAGATTAAAGCCGAGAGAGATCTAGCTGCAAGCAGGGAATAAAGATTCTCTACAAGTAGAAGCAGTAGGAATTTTTTTTTTGAAACTCTCTGATGAATGTAATATTAAACTTAATAACTATTATTTTGTGTCGTCTATGATACGACAAATCATCTCACTTCATGTACTTGACAGCGAAGGATTTCATATATATATTAAATATGGTCTTTTGAATTTATATGATAATATGAATGTTTTGCTTGTTTCATGTCCCATGGTTGATGGTCATTACATTTTGACAAAAAGTCGTGATGTCTTTAATATAGAGAAATCTAAAAGGAAAAGATCGGATGAAGTAAATAGCACAGAACTGTGGCATATGAGATTAGGTCATATAGGCATAAAACGCCTAACCAAACTAGTTAATGATGGTTTGATATCGGATCTAACCATAGAACCTTTACCAGTTTGTGAATATTGTATTCAAGGTAAAATGACCAAATCCTTATTTAGTGGTGTTGGACATCGTGCTAATGATTTATTGGAACTTATGCATTCCGATGTATGTGGTCCAATAAATCATGCTGCCATGGGTGGGTTCAATACTTTGTAAATTTTATCGATGATTTGTCACAATATAATCACAAATCGGAAACTTTTGAAAAATTTAAAGAATACCGATTTGAGGTAGAGAAACAAACCGGAAAACTCTTGAAATACCTTCAATTAGATCGGGGCGGTGAGTACATGAGAAGTGAGTTCGTGAGTTATTTAAAAGAGAATGGGATTCTCGCTCAGTATGCTCCTCCAGGCACTCCTCAACACAATGGTGTTTCGGAGAGGAGGAATCGAACTTTATTAGATATGGTTCGATCGATGATAAGTTTTACTGATCTACCTATATACTTGTGGGGCCATGCTTTAGACATTGCCGCTCATCTTCTGAACAAAGTTTCATCGAAATCCGTTCCGACCACTCCGTATGAGTTATGGACTGGAAGGAAACCGAGTCTTAAGTATGTTAAGATTTGGGGTTGTCCTGCTTATATAAGATTTGCACAGCGGGATAAACTTACACCTAGAGGGTACAAGTATCGATTCATTGGATATCCTAAAAATTCCATGGGATATCAGTTCTATGATCCCGAGGACCAAAATGTGTTCGTTGCTCGAAATGTAACTTTCTTAGAAACACAATTTGTGTTAGAAAGTGCAGATCATAGAATGATTGATCTTGATGAAGTTAATCAAAGTAACATTAAATCGACGATAGAACCAGAAGTTCAGGAAGATGAGATACCTTTGACACAACCACCTCGTAGGTCACAAAGGATATCAAGACCCTCTGTCAGATACAGGACGACATCTGACGATGCCCTCGATGTTTTCTTAATCAAAGAAAAATATCATTTGACCTACAGAGAGGCGATGTTAGACATCGATGCGGAGAAATAGCTGGAAGCTATGAAATCTGAGATTACCTGAATGCATGATAATCAAGTCTGGGACTTGGTCCGCTTCCCGATGAATTGTTCCTATCGGTTGTAAATGGGTTTACAAGAGGAATCAAGGAGCCCGATGGAAAGGTTGAAACCTTTAAGGCCTGACTAGTAGCAAAAGGATATACTCAGAAATCTGGTATTGATTATGAGGAAACATTTTCTCCTGTAGCCATGTTTAAGTCAATCAGGATTTTATTAGCTATTGCCGCACATTATGATTATGAAATTTGGCAGATGGATGTGAAAATGGCTTTTCTGAATGGAAATCTTGAGGAAGATATTAATATGGAACAACCCGAGGGATTCACATTCGCCAAAGATCCCAATCTGGTATGTAAGCTTAAAAGGTCTATTTATGGACTTAAACAAGCTTCCCGTAGTTGGAATCTTCATTTTGACAATGTGATCAGATCGTCTGGTTTTATTAAAAACAAAGAGGAATCCAGTGTCTATAAAAAGGCTAGTGGGAGCATGATAGTCTTCTTAGTGCTTTATGTTGATGATATACTTATTATCGGAAACGATATAGGTATGTTACAATCTGTCAAAGCCTATCTAAGTAAGAATTTCTCCATGAAGGATTTGGGAGAGGCCTCTTATATACTAGGTATAAAGCTTTATAGAGATAGAGCGAGAGGTTGATAGGACTCTTTCAGTCCAAGTACATTGATTTGATCCTAGAAAGGTACAATTTTGTTGACTTTAAGACATTCAATGTGCCTTTTAAACATGGTATTCATCTGTCTACGAAAATGTGTCCTAAGACAGATGATGAAAGGGCTAAAATGGTTAGCCAACCTTATGTTTCCGCTGTTGGTAGCATAATGTATGCCATGTTATATACTAGACCTGATATCAGCATGGCTGTAAGTGTTACAAGTCATTATCAGTCTAATCCGGGTCAGGACCATTAGATGGCTGTGAAACATATCCTGAAATACCTTAAGGGTACAAAGGATAAGTTTCTCATTTATGGAGAAAATGACTTACAATTGAGAGGTTGCACGATTCATATTTTCAATCTGATCCAGATGATAGAAAGTCTACATCTGGGTTTGTGTTTTCTCTCAACGGCGGTGCCATTAGTTGGAAGAGCACTAAGCAGGGTTCCGAAGCCGCAAAGGAAGCTGTCTGGATCAAAAAGTTTGTTGCGGAGCTTGGAGTAGTCCCATCTATAGTAGATCCTATTCCATTATTCTGTGACAACAATGGTGCGATAGCTCAAGCCAAGGAACCTCGCGCTCATCAGAAATCTAAGCATGTGGAACGAAAGTATCACATAATTAGAGAAATTTTGGCTAGAGGTGACATTATAGTTTGTAAAGTACGAACTGAAGAAAATGTAGCGGACCCACTGACTAAAGCCTTAACTCCCAAGTTGTTTGAGAAGCACGTGGAGTCAATGGGTATTAGATACCATCGTGAATGACACTAGATCAAGTGGGAGTGTTGGAAATGGTGATCGAGCACCATTCATTTTTGTATGAATATTTATTATTTATGCAATGTAATATTTTCTTTATCATGATTTTTTATTTATTTGTATGGTAATTTCTTACTTTTATTTATATATTATAAATCTAAGTGTTAGAGTACTCTAAGAGTTAGAGATTTCGAGTTTCACTCGGAACCTTATATGAAATTAGTAAAGACCCGAGAGTTTTAATATATGGTGATATAGTTGCAAAAGTCTCAAATGGTGTTGAGAAATATCACGCATTCTCTCGAATATAAATTATTCATGGTCTAGATCTATTGACATGGGTCGGTCATTATATTGGTAAGACTAGTGCATTGTCTATATATGTAATGGACATATGGTTTGTCTCAACAGACTATGAGCTTAGCAGAAGTTCGTATAGAAATGCAGATATTCATTAGTGGAATGAATATCGAACAAACTCATAGAAGATGACTAATAGATATTCCATAAAACTGTCGATAATTATCTTTTCGACTTAAGTAGTTATTGTGGTCCTTTGACTTGAGACACCACGGTGATCTTGTGAGTGATCATTATGCCTGATACCATGTATGTCATAAACCTTTTATGGTCTGACCTCTGGATGACTGTTAGGTATGGACCGATGCTCACGAAGATCGATGTGTGTTAATATGAGGATTCGTCAGTCCATATGGTTGGATTATGTTTCCAGAATTTTTTCAGAGTATATTCAGGAAATCTTTCGGCCGAAAGTTCGTTGAAGAAATTATTTCTTTAACATTATAAATAATATTGAAAATGAGTTTTGCATATATTATTTATTAATGGAATATAATTATGAAAGTTTATTATATATTGAGTAGATAAAGTTTTGACAGTAAAACTATAACCTTACTCAATAGGAGATGGTAATGACGAAAGGACTATACATTAACATTTTAACCTCAACTTGTATGGTTCAGCTTGTCGTGTTGTTTTTAGTCATGATTTGTAGGTGGGCAAGGCTTCATGAATATGTATACAAGTATATGAGATATATATGTATATATATATAAGTAACAACCAAACGTGAGCCTAGAGAGTTCCACTATATTAAGTTTACTCGTTGAGCACTAGGGCGACTTTCGTCAAATGTTGACAAAGTATTTTGGGTTTTAGGATTAAATTATTTGATCCGATAATTCATGAGATGAATTAAGTTAATTGAATTAATTAATTTTAATTCAAGAGTTGATATAAGTTTATTGTATAATAGATGTAAATTTGATTTACATAAATTAGTAATTAATTAGTGAATTAATTTAATTGTTAAATTAATATACAAAATTAATTACTTACTTTATACAAATAAAGGTATTAATTATTTAAGGTAACTATAGTTAATGCAATTGAATATTTTTTTAGTTAAAGTAACTAAAATCATTTAATTGTAATTTAGTTAACTTGGTTGGTGAGATATTTTTTTTTAACTTCGGTTAAGTTAAATTTTTGAAATTTGTGGTGTAGGGAAAAGATTCTCTTATACCACGGTTTAAATAAATGGTTTGGTTTTGGTTTTCTTTATTTTTTTTAATTAACAAAACAAAAGCCAAATAGAAGAAGCAAAAAAAAAAAAATTTTCTTGAACTGCCTGCCGAACCAAGAAGAAAAAAAATCTGACTTTTTTTTTAGTTTTTGGCTCTACAAATTCAAGCCTAATTCTCACCAAAAATTACCAAACAAGATATCAAGAACATGGAATTAATCCTAAAGTGTTAAGGATTAATTTGTGTGTTTGAAGTGTTAATTTTTCTAGGGTTTAAGACTTAAACTTTAGGGAAATTTTTATTGCCATTCTTGGGTGACCAAACCTCCTTTTGGTCACCAAGATTTGTTCTTCAATAAGCTTGATTTGGTGGAGATAGAAGAAGTTCAAATATTCAAAGTGCTTGGTGGATTTGGGGTTTGGATGCAAAGTTTCTCAAGTTGGTAAGGACTCAAAGCCATTGTAGGTAAATTTATCTTATAAATTTATTGTTGGGTTTTATTGTAGTTGAGAAAATTATTATGGAATGTTGGATAATTATAAGCATGTATGTAGGGGTGTGCATTATCGGTTAACCGATTACCAAACCGTTCCGACCCATTTTTTTATTACGGTTCGGTTAATTGGTTAAATCGGTATTGTGGTTAGACTTTTTAATTTTTTTCGGTTATTCGGTTCGGTTACGGTTATGAGATTCGTATAACCGAATCGACCGATTAACCGAAATTAAACCATATATATATATATATATATATATATATATATATTATATATATATATATATATATATATATATATGCTTCAAAACCCTAAACCAAAACTAATACTTCAAAACCCTAAACCAAAATTTTAGCCGCCACTTAAAGTCACAAAATTCCAAAATCCCAAAATCCACATACAACTTACAGTCACAAAATTCCACTTACAGCTTCAATTGCAGTCACAAAATTCCACTTACAACTTCAATTGCAGTCTTCATCTTCTCGCCTTGTTCTGCGGTAAGTTTCTGGCTTTCTACTTGTACAAGCTAATGTGATTGGTTTAGGATTTATGAATTTAACTGCACAACAACTTTGATTTGGTTTATGTTAATACCTGGGTGACTTATATGATGAATTTTTATGGTTGATGATTATTTTAATGTTATCCAGTAATTATAATTTGATTTTCATATTCGAGCCTCTCTCGCCGTCTCTTTATTGAAAGTTGATGAATTTATATTTATTGGATTGGTTAATAACGAATTAACCATAACCGACCGAAATATAACGGTTAATTGGTTAATGGTTATGTGTCATAAATTGGTTAAATCGGTCACACTTTTATTAATCGAAAATTTCGGTTACGGTTAAAAAATCAAGATTAACTGACGCGAACCGACCGATGCACACCCCTACATGATGTGAGGAATTTTTAAGCATTAAAGAGTATAGAAAATTAATGTATGGATGATATATTGATTTTATATGCTTGATTTATATTTGACAATTGTTGGAGAATATTTTGATGCTTGGATTATTTTATTAAGTGTTGATAAAATTATTAAAGTGTTTAGAATATTTATTTAAGCTTATGGAAATTATATCGATGCATGGAAAAATTAATATATGATGATATATGATTTTTAGTGCATTGGAATAATTTTAAGTTTATGGAAATAAATATTTTAATAGACTTTTTAGGGTATTGTCGAAAAAAAATTGCTCAGGATTTGATTTCGCGCGCGTTCCGCTGCTCTCGGCATATTTGTTCCTCCTAACACAATGTGTACCAAGACATGACTTCTGTGAAGATTCTCTGGGAATCCCTCGAGAAGAAATACAAAATCGAGGATGTCAGACAGAAGAAATTTATCATGGGTAGGTTCTTGGACTACAAGATGGTAGATTCAAGGACATTGATGTCTCAGTTGGGCGAACTACAGTTAATCATTCATGAAATATTGGATGAGGGAATGAAACTCTGCGAGACGTTTCAAGTTGCCACAATCATTGAAAAGTTACCTCCATCATGGAAGGACTTCATGAGCTATTTGAAACACAAAAAGAAACAGATGAGCCTTGAAGACCTTACAGTTCGATTAAGGATCGAAGAGGACAACATGACGTCCGAGAAGGCCAGCTACAAGACTATGGAGTCTAAGGCCAACATCATCGAGGGTGGAAATGGTAACAACAAGAGTGATAAGTGCATGAAAGTGTACTTTGAATATCGCTAACTCGGCTTGTTTATCATATATTTAATCTTAATTAGAGTTTATTTTGTGCTTTGTTATTAGGGAGCAATGAAACATGAAGAATGGAGCAATTACGCATGTTTTGGGACCTAACGAAAGCATCAGATGCACGCGGGAAGAGCAGAGACGCGGAGCACGCAACACCAGAAATTTACACGGGCACCGTGGTGTCCACTTTTAGGCGCCACGGCTCCACTCCAGCTTCACCATACAAGATTCCCGCGAGATGGGCACTGCAGTGCCTATGTTCTGGCGCCGCGGTGCCCTAGAAGACATTAAAACCCTGATTTAGATGTGTTTTATGCGCACTATGACTCTGAGACTTTTCTATATAAACCCAACTTCGTCCAACCCTAAAAGAGGAAGAAAAATATAGAGAAACAAGATAAAAACAGAGAACAAAGTGCTACAAACACAAGATTGAGAGAGAAGAACGAAGAGCTTCAAAGAAGAACATGTCGTCTCTCTTATCTATTCAGGCTATCTCTCTACTCTGCATAGAGAATTAATCTCCTAGGCAAAGCTAATGATGAACTCTTGTATTTGAATTTCTATGTTTAAGTTCTTGGTTTTTAAAGTACCTTTTTAACGTTTAATAAAATCGATGGTTGTTATTATTTATTATTTTATGATTTCTGAAACCAGAGACTGTGCTTTGTCAACTCCCATATAGATCCAATCATACTTATTCTAAGTGTGATTTGCGAACTTAGTTGTGACTGGTAAAGTTATTTTATGTGTTGGTCTTCTGTTGCAGTATTGCCTGAAGGTATATTGTCGACGTTAGATAGCTCGTAATGATGACTTTTGTGTGCTGTTAACATAGAGAAAATAATCATTGATTAACTTAGAAGTGAATATGCGTAGAATTGAATATCATTCGACTGTTGGTTTGGGATGTGAAACTTTCATTTGAGTAATAACAATAATCAATAACTGAATATAAGAGTTTGATACAATGGGGATTCCCAATGCTTTGCCATATCTCTCGACTGATACTCTTATAGTATTTTCCATAGTTTTTATCTTAAATTATCAATCCATTCATTTTCTTTATTTAAGTTACTGTTAACATTTTTGTTTGAGTAAATTAGTTCCTGTAACCATCTCTTTGAGGAATTGACACCCCAGCTATATTGCGATAGTCGCAAGTGTCTTTTGGGCTTAATCAAATAGAAAGAACGATGAAGCTGATTTTTCCCAAGCAAATAAGAAGTTCAAGAGGAAGTGCTACATCTGTGGAAAAAACGGTCACTTGGAAAATGATTGCAGAAACAAAAAGTCTCAGGACAAAGTGACCGGCGTAAACACACACGTATAACGCAAGCGTACGTATCGTTCAAGTAGTATAAAAAGTATCGATCCCACGAGGACTTAATACCTAAGCTATTAATTTTATGAGGTCAAATGATTACTAGTATCTAACAGGTTGTTTAATTGATTTGAAATGGCGACGATTCTAAATTTAAAGACAAGTAAATAAAATTGTTTGAAAATAGATTTTAAGAAAATTCAATATTAAAAACTATCTAGGGTTGTGATTTCTTTTAATATCATTTTAAAGATGAAGTGGTAATCTTATAGTTGGGTAAAATATTGATTTATTAACCTGGAACACTAAATTATGTAAAAGCCTCTTCCGATGGTCAATTACAAATACCTAGTATAATCCAATTGAACCATATGTCTATGTCAACCAAATTACCTAGATTCATTAAGATTAAGTTCCAATTATGGCTACCCCGCCCGACAGGTATATTCCTATCCTGTAAGGAAATCTATTAAAGGGTTATTTATCCTCAAGGAAGATCGTGGGCTATTGAGTCTGAGGTCTTAAACTTAAAATCCATATGTCTAGTTCATTTTAAGTTTACCTAGTCAATTTAATTAATGGCCAGTTAATTAAAAAGTATTAAGATTAAGACTCAATAAATAAATCTTTATATTACCCAAACTATAATCTAACCCCTTATAAACCGGTGATATTGAAATTCATCACAACCCTAGATACTAATTTAGTTACGATACATAGCTAGGGCTGGTAAAATAAAAGACATAAAATGCTGAAAGTAATTGCGGTAAAGTAAATACTGAAAGGTAAATTACAATAAAATAAATGCTAAGGTAAAAGGAATTACTTTTACTACTACTAATTTAGATATCTCCCATAAAATAATATATAAACTTGTGATAATATTACCAACCGACCAATCTGGCGGTATCCTGATTAAGTCAAATTAAGTCCAACCAGCCATTAAGGCGGTAATATTTGTCTGTAACCAGCCATAAAGGCGGAACCAAAATAAACCAGCCATAAAGGCGGAACCAAAATTAAATTACCAACCGACCAATCTGGCGGTATCCTTGATTAGTCAAGTTTAAACCAGATTAAAATTAAATTACCAACCGACCAATATAGCGGTATCCTTTTTAAGTCAAATTTTAAATAGTGAATATATTATTTTTAAGGGAGATTAATCTAAATAGCAATAGTAAAAGAATTACCTTTCACCCTAGCTGGGGAAGTTACCTCCTCATGATGAATAGTAAAAACCGTAAAAAGTAAGAAAGTAAATTACTATTATTACAAAACGTAATTAAAATTATTACAAAACTAAAAACTAAAAATTAAAACGAAACTTAGAGAGAGAAGAACTCCCTATTTACATCAAAGAAATGGGAGAGAATGGTGCAACAAAATCTGAAATCTCGAGCTCAATTTATAGGCGCGGATAAGCTTCGGGCGTCGCGACGCTAGAGCCTTTGGCGTCGCGACGCTGGAGCAGTGAGTCGTGGCATGTTCTCGGCTTGACACGTGGCGATTCGGATAAGAGGATAAGGCGACACGTGGCGAAGCGGCTAATAGCTCAATTATTATGCTGACGTGGCACTGACGTGGCAAGGCGGCTGAGATCAATTGTCGGCACCGTAGGATTGCGACACGTGTCACGGCGTGATTGGCTGATGATGACGTGGCATGTTGACTCGGTTGACCTGCTGACGTGGATGATGACGTGGCAAGACGCATGGAAGAGTTGACTCGTTGACCGGGCGATGTGGCGACAAGTAGGATGACATGTGGCACACATGGAAATAGTAATTGTCGGCACGGTAGGATGATGACACGTGTTACGGCGCACGTTAGGAGATCGGCTGTGATGGTGACACGTGGCACGGCGCATGTTAGCAAAGTCAAACTTCTCAAATTCTGACCCGTTGACTCGGTGCACGTTAGCAGCTCTGGTGTACGTTAGGTGTCGCGACGCCAATGGCTTGCGCGTCGCGACGCGCAAAAATTACCGAAATGCCCTTTTTCCAATTTTTCCTGTTTTGCCCCAAATCACCTCCAGAATGTCCTGAAACTTTATTTATCTACAAAATAACACAAAACACATCAAAATATTCACAAGACTCAAGAAACTATACAAAATATTATGTTAAATGAGTGGGAAATAGTGATAGATTTACCACTCATCACAAAGGCAAGAAAAATAAAAATGAGGCTCATGTCACTGAAGATGAGCAGCTAACTGATGAGATTTTAGAGATGAACCTCTCAACAGTTGTAACAGAAGCCAACTTGGTTGGAAATCTAAGAGAATGATGGGTAGACACTGGGGCTACTCGTCATATCTGTGCTGATAGCAAGATGTTTTCCTTGTATCAGAAGGTCGATGGTGGCAATCATCTGACAATGGGAAACTCTTCTACCTCTAGAGTGGTTGGACAAGATACAGTGGTTCTGAAGATGACATCTGGGAAAAAGCTTACATTGAATAATGTTTTGCATGTTCCTGTTATTCTGAAGAACTTGGTCGCGAGTTCACTCGTTAGTAAAAATGGTTTCAAGCTTGTATTTGTTTCTGATAAGTTTATACTAACCAAGAACGATGTCTATGTAGGAAAATGATACCTTACTGAGGGCATTTTCAAGTTCAATGTAATGACTATCAAATGAAACAGTGTTAATAATAAAGCTACATCTTCCGCTTATATTATTGAGTCACAAAATATATGACATATGAGGTTAGGACATGTTAATTATGATACAATGCGTAAATTGATTAACATGGACCTTATACCTAAATTTACAATTGATAACCAACATAAATGTGAGGCATGTGTTGAAGCAAAAATGCATAGAGCATCATTTCATTCCATAGAACGAAGTTCTGAACCCTTGGAACTTGTACACTCTGATGTGTGTGATATGAATATTGTGCAAACAAGAGGCAGTAAAAAGTACTTTGTCACTTTTATTGATGATAGCACAAGATTCTATTATGTGTATTTGCTGAGGAACAAATATGAAGCTATTGAGAGTTTTATACACTATAAGAACGAAGTTGAAAATCAACTTGGCAAGAAAATCAAAAGAATCATAAGTGATAGAGGAGGTGAATATGTGTCACCATTTGGTGAATATTATTCCAATCATGGAATTATTCACGAAACTACTGCTCCTTATTCGCTTAAACAAAACAGGATTGCTGAACGCAAAAATCGAAGGTTGAAGGAAATGATGAATGTCATATTGACAAGCTCTGGTTTACCCCAGAACTTATGGGGGAAGCCTTGCTTTCCGCTAACTACGTTCTGAACAAGCTACCTCACAGAAGATTGGACAAGACACCATATGAATTATGAAAAGGTCATGTGCCTTCCTACAAATATCCAAAAATGTGGGGGTGTCTCGCCAAAGTAATGGTTCCTAAACCTAAGAAGGTTAGAATATGACCCAAGATTGTTGATTGTATATTCATTGGATATGATCACAACAGTAGTGCGTATCGATTCTTGGTACATAAGTTTGAAATTACTGATATCAATCCAAATATGATTTTTGAGTCAAAGAATGCGACATTCTTTGAAGAGACATTTTCTTGTAAGGAAAAACAAATAACAGAGTCTCTCAAAAGAACTATTGACACTATTAAAGGCAGTGATCAAGTTGACCAAGAATCGGATCAACATGAAAATATTGAGGAAATTGAACCTAGATGTATCAAAAGAGCTAGAATATCTCAGTCATTTGGATCCGATTTTCTGACATACCTGTTAGAAAATGAGCCTCAAAGTTATAAAGAATCAATGTCTTCGTCGGAGGCACCTTTATGGAAAGAGGCTATCAATAATGAGATTGATTTCATCCTACAAAACCATACTTGGGAGTTGGTTGATTTTCCTCCAGGTTGTAAGCCACTGGGCTACAAATGGATATTCAAACGGAAGATGAAATCGAATGGATCAACAGATAAGTACAAAGCAAGACTTGTCATAAAATATTATAGATAAAAAAGACCTTGATTACTTTGATACTTATTCACCAGTGACTCGTATCACATCAATAAGAAAGCTCATAGCCATAGCAGCTATATTTGGTCTTGAAATACATCAAATGGATGTGAAGACGACATTCTTAAATAGTGAACTAGATGAAGAGATTTACATGGAACAACTAGAAGCTTTCAATGTTCCTGGACAAGAACAGAAGGTGTGCAAACTTGTAAAATCCTTATACGGATTAAAACAAGTACCTAAACAATGGCATGAAAAATTTGACAAAGAGATGTTGTCAAGTGGGTTCAAAATCAATGAGTGAGATAAGTGTGTATACACCAAATCAACTCAAAAATGATATGTCATTGTGTGTCTTTACGTAGACGATATGCTGATAGTTGGTAGTAATTATAAGATGATTCAGTCTACCAAGAAAGTATTGACTAACAATTTTGATCTGAAAGATTTAGGAGTAGTTGATGTGATCTTAGGAATTAAGATTTCCAGAACATCAGAGGGGTATATATTATCTCAGACTCATTATGTTGAGAAAATACTTGAAAAATATAATAAAGGAGATCTAAATGTGGCTAGAACTCCTCTAAACCTAATGCTTCATTTTTCAAAGAATATTGGCTCAAGTGTATCACAATTAGAGTATTCGAGAATCATCGGAAGTTTGATGTATCTCACAAATTGCACATGACCTGATATCTCGCAAGCTGTAAACAGGCTTAGCAGATACACGAGCAATCTAGGACGTAACCACTGGAAAGCCATAATAAGAGTTTTGAGGTATCTGAGAGAAACTTCAAAATATGGTCTGTATTATACGAGATATCTTGATGTTCCAGAGGGATACATCGATGTTAACTGGATATCTGATACAGTGAATTCCAAATCTACGAGTGGATTTGTTTTCATATTTGGTGGTGCAGTTGTTTCATGGAAATCCTCGAGGCAAACATGTATTGCCCGGTCTACTATGGAATCAGAGTTCATAACATTAGACAACACAGTGGAAGAAGAAGAATGGCTTCGAAATTTCCTAGAGGATATTCCAAATTGGCCCAAACTAGTGCTGGCAATAAACATACATTATGATAGTCAATCGGCTATTGGGAGAGCCCAAAATACAATGTATAATGGTAATTCCTGACACATACGTCCCAGCCATAATACCATACGACAACTGCTTTCAAGTGGCATAATTTCGATAGATTATGTCAAATCAAAGGAAAACCTAGCGGATCCACTTACTAAAGGTTTACCAAGATAGCTAGTTAAGAAGTCATCGAGGGGAATGAGTTTGAAGCCTATAAATTAAGAATTATCACTGTGGAAACCCAACCTATCTGACTGTAGATCCCAAGATCGAGGTTAAAAATGGACAACTGAAACTTTGTGCAATTCAAAACAAACACTGTAGAGTTTTATACTCTTTCCCATTCCTATAATGACGCAGAGTGTTGTCTGCCAAGGTTAGGATAAACTAAGGCTTTTATTGATCACTATATTAGGAAAATAGTCCTAATGAGGGTAAAGGCAGATTACCTCTTTATAGTAGATCACCTATTTCAAGTAAGAAGTTGTACGGGCCAAATTTGGGACAAGGGCAAAACTATCTTTTCATTTCAAACCCAACATCAAACAAAGCCAAAAAATGGTAACCCGGCTTAGAAAACTTTAAATCCATTACATGGCCATACCAACAGCCAAAGAAAAATTCCTTTTAATTATTCACCAAATTGTCTCTTTTTTTCCTAAACATAGAATAAATCTCCATATGCTGAGATATATTATCACCGAAAGTTTATATCATAACCACGTTGTGGGTCTTACTTCCATGTGCTAACTAAAAAGGTCACATTTCTCTACCTATAAATGACAACATAACTCAAAGCATTCGAATTGAAGTCTGAGTTCCCAAACTTGAGCTCCTAAGCTTCATACACTCTAAACACTAACCATCCCTCCTCACGGCAGCTCAAAGAGTTCAAGGTAACTTCAAGGCTTGCTCTCTCTCTTTTACTTTATTTACAGCTCATTTTCCACCACTGACTTGAGCGTCGGAGTGCCCACGACACGCACCATATTGGTGGGCAGTAACCTCCTCACTCACTATATCTTTATTTTGTAGGATCGTTAGTGCCCCATACTATAAATTCTCAATTGTGGACCTTGGACGAAATACAGCGTCTACAATTTGGCGCCCGTCGTGAGGCCTTAGCGATTCATAGCAAGCAAAAATCTCTTAGTCTACGATCTATTCAACACACCCACTCATGGACTCTGGCAATGAACAAATACCAGAACCTGTGGCAGCATAATTAGCCTTGCTCCAAGAATGATTACGAACTTTAGAGGAAGAGAACATGACCATGTGAAACTCCAATACAAACCTCCAAAAACAGTTGGAGTAAATCTTTTCAACCTCGCAGCATCGTGATACCCCAGATCACCCCAGCAATCCTGTTATTCCAACCAACCTCTTGGGGGCATTCAACGATGTAGCAGGTGATAATCCACTAACAGACCATCGCTCTCAAAATTGCCCAAGAAGTCTACTACCAATTTCTCCAGTCGACCAAGCACAACAAGTTGCATCCACTATGAGAAGAGAAATGTTGGAGTTCAAAGAAACAATTATGTTCAGTCTACCAATAAGAAAGAGCAGAGTTGGAGCAATTTCTGATACTCCATTTTTGGAAACCATCACATCCATCAAGCTGTCTAGGAAGTTCAGTCCCCCGGTCGTGAAATTATATGATGGATCAAAAGATCCAGATGATCATGTAGTCTATTAAAAATATAAAATGATGTCGATTGGCTTGGCTCCAAACCAATGGGAGGCTGGAATGTGCAGAGGATTCAGAGAAACATTAGCTGGCCCTGCCCTCACCTGGTTCATCAATCTTCCATACAAATTAATCGAGCCTTACCAACAGCTAGTAGATAAATTTGTGGAGCATTTTGCAAGTTCTTGCAAGCTCGAGAAGACCACTGATGACCTCAATGCCATCCAGCAGCGGAAATGGGAGTTGCGAAGCTACGTGGCTTGCTTCAATAAAGAGAGGATAATTATCCCAGATCTCCATCAACCTACTGCAGTGGAAGCATTCAGAAATGGATTACTTTCAAAAAGTAGACTCTATAAAAAGTTCACTAAATTTCGATGATACTCGATGGATCAAGCCTTGGCTCGAGCCCAAATTGAAATCAGATGGGAATAAGACAAAAAGAGCAAGAAGAAGGAAAGTTTTTCCAGCCTACAAGTGAAAATATACACAAATCAAACAGAGTATACACATGCAAAGCTCCTCAATCATCAGATATGAGGATCCATCAAAAGAGAGAGAATCGCCCCCTTCACAAAGATTTCGACCGTCGACCTTTGCCTTACAAGGCCCAAGAAAGAACGCCTACAAACAAACCTAGGCTCCCAGACTACAATTTCACTGTTTCTCGAAGGGAATTGGTTTCAATCCTAAAAAATATGGGGAATGAGGTAAGGTGGCCACCACGCTCGAGGGACGACTCTACAAAGAAATACACCAGTAAATGATGTAAGTTCCATCGAGACTACGACCATACGACGGCTGATTGCATGGCGTTAAGATTGGAAGTCTTGGAGTTATTGAACAAAGGATTTCTGAGAGACTTACTCATAGAGAAGGGAAAAGCAACATTGACCCGAAGAGATGAAATGGATGGACAAGGAGATGGCCCACCTCCAGCGCCACCAATTAACAACACAGTAAACTTTATTTCA
The DNA here is from genome assembly GCA_019454045.1 of Zanthoxylum bungeanum. NCBI lineage: Eukaryota > Viridiplantae > Streptophyta > Magnoliopsida > Sapindales > Rutaceae > Zanthoxylum > Zanthoxylum bungeanum. Next base: position 4,853 of record SKCR01014041.1, on the reverse strand, counting down.
GGAGGATCAGAAGTCAGTGGTGTCTCATATTTGGCTGCCAAGCGATACTTAAGAGTTGTTGCAGTAGGCATTCCTCATTCTACAATGTCAATTGAAGGGATGTTCACCAACCTAACAATATAATTTCCAGACGACGTTAGCTTCATTCAAATGAATCCACATCATGATGCTTTGGTGATTTCCTTACAAGTCACGAATTTCATAATCAAACGAGTGTTAGTCGACACATGGTCCTCAACCAACATCATCTTTGTCACTGCCCTTGCAGACATGGGAGCCGAGCTAGAGAAGTTAAACAGATGGTCGACGGTGCTGATTGGATTCAGTGGTGAGCAGAAATTCACCATTGGAAAAGTGTATCTCTCAGTCTATGCAGGAGGAGTCAATAAAATGACCACATTCCTAGTACTATATTGTCCCTCATCCTACAACCTTATCGTTAGAAGACATTGGATTCATAAGATGTAGGCAATCTCATCCACTTACCATCAACTATTGAAGTTGCCCACATAGTGGGGGATCCAAGAGATAAAATGAGACATATCCGCGTCAAGAAGTTGCTATCAGACGACCTTAAATGCAAAACCTCAATCTGCATAGCAATTACAGAATGGATCTCATGCTATGGAGCCGATACTACCAAGCGTAGAGGAGTTTGACGAGGTCCAGATTCACCCACAACATACAGATCATAAAGATTAGATCGGGGCAAATCTAGATCCCAAGCTACGAGCTGACTTGATTGATTTCTTGAAGAAGCGACATGACTGTTTCACATGGTCTCACAAAGACATGACCGGGATTGACCCTGAGTTGATTACCCATGAACTCCATGTGGACCCAGACTACCCTCATGTCAGAAAAAAGAGGAGAAAGTTCGCTCCAGAGTGAAATAAAATCATTGATGAAGAAGTTCAAAAATTGTTACAAATTGGAGCCATCAAGGAAATGCAATTCCCATAGTGGCTTGCCAATGTGGTGGTAGTTAGAAAGAAGAATGGGAAGTGGCGAGTCTGCATTGACTTCACAGATTTGAATAAGGTGATAAGTGCACGAAAGTGTACTTAGAACACTTCTAACTCGGCTTGTTTATCATATATTTAATCTCAATTAGAGTTCATTTTGTGCTTTGTTATTAGGAGCAATGGATCAAATAGAATGGAGCAATGGAACATGTTTCGGAGCCTAACGGATGTATCGCACGCAATATTTGACCAAATAAATAAGGAGTTGTGTTGACCATAAATTAAAGGAAGCATGAAATTTGAAATTGTGGTATAGCTTTGATGTGGGGCCCAAGTTTCCAAGTTACAAAAGAAGATAGGCGTGAGTCAATTGAACAATGGAAGATAAAGCAAAAGGGGGCCACGAAATTGTTGACCAAAGTCATGTGTTACAAAAAGCAAGCTCACACGTGGGCCCCTGCAAAATTGCCTTCTAATTTTGCTTATAATACTAAAGGTGGCGTGAAGGAAAATTAAGAGGAAACAGATGTGGGGCCCAAGATCCACTTAAGCTAGGGTTTTCAATTTTGTATGTATATAAAAAGCAACACAAAGGCTGCTGCGTGAACGATTCATGAGAAGTAGGGCAAAGCCGAGATCTCCAGCGTGAAACAAAGAAAAATATTTGAAGGAGAGAGCTTGAAGTAGAGCGCTGGACGTAGCCGAGAATTGGAGAAGAAGTCAGGGACGCAAATAGCTGCAAATTGAACAATGTGACCGGCGTAAACACACACGTATAACGCAAGCGCACGTATCGTTCAAGTAGTATAAAAATATCGATCCCACGAGGACTTAATTCCTACTATTGTTATTAATTATTGAATCTATTTATTTACAAATATCTAATTGAGGGTGAAGAGAATGATTGTTTGATTGGTTGAAAGTGGTTTTACAAAATAAATAAATAAATAAAAGACAAAAGAAAATACTAAGGAAAATAACAAAAGACACAAAGATCTAGGGTTGTGAATCCTTCTAATATCTTTTAAAAGATGAAGTGATTATTTTATGTTTGTGTAATAAATCAGTTTACTAACCTGGAACACTAAATTATGCAAAAGCATCTGTCGATGGTCAGACGCAAATACCTAGTTTAACCCAATTGAACCATATGTCTATGTCAACCAAATTATCTGGATTCATTAAGTTTAAGTTCCAATTATGGCTACCCCCGCCCGACAGGTATATTCCTATCCTGTAAGGAAATCTATTAAAGGGTTATTTATCCTCATGGAAGATCGTGGGCTATTAAAGCTAAGGCTGAAACCTAAAATCTCTATGTCTAGTTCATTTTAGATTTACCACATCAATCTTATTGGTGATCAGACAACAAGAAGCATTAAGCTTAAGACTTAATAAGTAAACTTTAAATTACCTAAACTATAAAATAACCCCTTATAAACCGGTGATATTAGAATTCATCACAACCCCAGATAACTAACACATAACTAGGGCTAATAAAAACTTAAAAGTAAAAGACATAAAATAAAAGCTGAAAAGTAAAATAAAATAAAATGCTAAGGTAAAAGGAATTACTTTTACTACTACTAATTTAAATATCTCCCATAAAATAATATATAAACTTGTGATAATATTACCAACCGACCAGTCTGGCGGTATCCTGATTAAGTCAAATTAAGTCCAACCAGCCATAAAGGCGGAACCAAAATTAAATTACCAACCGACCAATCTGGCGGTATCCTTTTTAAGTCAATATTTTAAATAGTGAATATATTATTTCTAAGGCAGATTAATCTAAATAGTAACAGTAAAAGAATTACCTTTCACCCTAGCTGGAGAAGTTACCTCCTCATGGTAAATAGTAAAAACTGTAAAAAGTAAAAAAGTAAATTACTATATTAACAAAACGTAATTAAAATTATTTACAAAACTAAAAACTAAAAAAAACTAAAAACTAAAAGAAACTAGAGAGAGAAACTCTCTCTTTACAGAGAATAGAAGAGAGAGAGTGGTGCACTGAATTCTGAAATCTCGAGCTCAATTTATAGGCCTCGGTAGGCTTCCAGCGTCGCGACGCCAGGGCCCTCAGCGTCGCTACGCCAGATTTTGTCGACGTGGCACGCTCTGGTTCGCCGGTTTGAAGATTCTGGATAAGCTGATAAGGTGACACGTGGCGCGGTGGTTGGGCTTCAATTATTGTGACACGTGGCGGCTTCTGATTGGTCGATGAGATTCTTATCCGCCACGTGTCAGATAAGGATTAGATACTCAATGATTGATGCTGACGTGGCGCTGACGTGGCGATGACGTGGCGACACGTGGGAAAGAGACTGTCGGCACCGTAGAATTGCGACACGTGGCACTTCCTGATTGGCTGATGATGACGTGGCGGTGACGTGGCGGTGTTGACTTGTTGACTTGCTGACGTGGCTGATGACATGGAGATGACCTGGAGTGACACGTGGCACACGTGGCGATGATGACTGTCGGCACCGTAGGATGCTGACACGTGGCAAGGCGCATGTTAGCATATCGGCTGTGATGGTGACACGTGGCAAAGCGCATGTTAGCAAAGTCAAACTTTTCTCAGATTCTGATTTGTGGACCCGACGCACGTTAGCACTGTTCGGCGCATTTTAGGCGTCGCGACGCGGAAGGTCTTGGCGTCGCGACGCTGGAATTTACAAAAATGTCCTTTTTGTCCAATTTTCACTATTTTGGCCCAAATCACCTCCAGAATGTCCTGAAACTTATTTATCTACAAAATAACATAAAACACATCAAAATATTCACAAAACTCAAGAAACTATACAAAATATTAGGTTAAATGAGTGGGAAATAGTGACACTCATCACAATGTCTCTCCAATTCCAGGCTATCTTTCTTTCTTCTATGAGGAACTAATCTCCTAGGCAAAGCTAGGGGTGAACTCTTGTATTTAAGTTCTAATATTTATGTTTTTGATTTCTTGAGTACCTTTTAAACATTTAATATAATTAATGTTTTTTATTCTTTATTATCCTTCGATTTATTAATCTAGAGATTGTGTTTTGTCAAATCCCATATTGATCCAGTCATGCTTCTTCTATGTGTGGTTTGCGAACTCAGTTGTGACTGGTAAAGGTTGTTTTACGTGTTGGTCTTCTGCTGCAGTATTGCCTGATGGTATATTGTCGACGTTAGATAACTTGTAACGATGACTTTTGTGTGCTGTTAACATAGAGAAAATAATCATTAATTACCTTAGAATTTGAATATGTCGAATTTATCTATAATTTTTACTTTAATTATAAATTCATTCGTTTTCTTTATTTAAGTTATTGTTAACGTTTTTGTTTGAGTAAATTAGTTCATGTAACCATCTATCTGGGGAATCGACACTCTAGCTATACTGCGATAGCCGCAAGTATCTTTTGGTTGTAATCATAAGGTGTGTCCCAAAGATTCGTTTCCTCTGCCTCACATTGATTCAATGGTCGACGCTATAACAAATCCTCATGCATCCAAATGACCAGGAAAAGACAGCCTTCGTGACCAACATAGGTATCTATGGCCACAAAGTAATGCCTTTTGGCCTAAAAAATGTTGGAGCTACCTACCAACGCCTTGTTAATAGAATGTTCTCTCAACAAATTGGGAAAATTATAAAGGTCTGCATAAACGATATGTTAGTAAAAATTTTGGAAGCTAAGCAACATTTGTCACACAAGCATTCGACATAATGAAGAGATATGGCATGACACTGAATCCCACAAAATGCGCTTTTGGTATCGCTTCGGGCAAGTTTTGTTGGATACATGGTCACTCAACGGGGGATAGAGGCCAATCCAGATCAGATCAAGTCGATCCTTAGTATTCCCTCCCCTAGGAGATCGAAGGATATCATGC